>AZIM01003250.1:108935-123368 GCA_000516915.1 Ophiophagus hannah | reverse complement strand
TTGCAGGCAGCTTGAGGTAAGGGCTAGGTGATTAACAGCCTGCACCACCAAGGCTTATTTAGCAAATAATTATTTGCTAAATGCTAGCCATTTCTATAACAAACTAATCAGCAAATCCCAAATTCAAGGTTTAATTTTTTTTCTGTCTGGAAGAAGTTTCCAGGTCGAAATGAAATAAGATACATTCTTTTCTCTAATTTAAAAAGTTAATTTTGTCATCTTCGCTAACTCTATCACAGTTTCCATCCATTTTTCCATCGTGGGATTGGTGCATCTTTCTTTTTTTGTTCATAAAGGATTTTTGCTGCAGTCAGATTATATAATAACAAAGCTCCAACTTTGTATACAAATTATATCTACATTTAATTTTCTCTAATAGTGAAATATCTTCTTTTGCTTTGATGAAGCATTCACTCCATTTTATTCCATATTATATATTCATTCTCTATCTTTAAATAGTGTATCAAAGTCCTGTGCAGTTGTTCCCTCAGTTTCCTCCTGTTTTTCTATATCTGATGTTTGAGGTTGGTCCAGATCAAGTTGATTGTCAGAATCCATCATTTCTTGCATTTGTTCCATAGTTAGATTATGTTTAACCAAGAAATCTTTGCCTTTTTCTATAAAGTTAAATCTGAAACTTTGTTCTTGATAGGTAAAAATCATTTGAATTTATCCCAACAAAAATGAATCTTTCTCTTCTTTTTTTAGATATTTGTTAGGAAGGCATAATCTTTTCTTTTTCTCAAAATTCTAACAGGAATTTCCTTCAGGATGATTATATCTACATTGTCAATCTTCAGTTTGGATTTGAAGTGGCAACCCAAAGCTTGTTCTCTTGTTCTTCTCCTTACAAAATGGACTTTAATCCCTCGGAATTTTCCTGTTTGCAGCACAGTGGGAGTTTATCCTATATACCATGTCTATTTCTGATTCAATTTTTCTCTCTCTTGCCTATTAATTGGGCCAAAGATGGAATAATCCTTTTTCTTATGTCTTCCTTAGCTGTCTCGGGAACAGCTCAAAACTGTAACTTCAGTTCTTTGTTTCATAATTTCAACATGACCATGTTGGCTAGGTTACGCTTGTACATCTACACTTCCAAGAAATCCACTCTATTTTTCATCTGTTAAATGTCTCCTGAAAGTTGATGAATTTCTTTATAAAGTTCCTTTGAGAGTTTGTCAATCTTTACTTTAGTCTTTGTTTCCATTGCCTGAGTTGCTTGAAGAATTTTATTTGAATATTTTTCCAAAATATTTCTTGTTCCCTCAATCACTCATTTCTTGTTTCAGTCTAATTGTCATGTTATGAATTCACAAATTGTCAAATATATGTTATAAGCTTTATTCCGATAAATCAATCGTTTATAGGCAATATTCTGCTCTTTGATTCTCTCTTGTTATACTCAAACATAGCCAGGAATTATAGATCTGTCAGGTGCACAAAATTAGGTTAGGTTGCAGTATAGATTTATTCAAGCCTACACAAACTGATCAATTAAAGTTCAATACTAAATTAGCATTAGATAAGAGTTAACATAATTCAGGAGGGGTTGAATTTGGAGCACTTGTAGGAATACAGCGACTCTTAAGTTGATGACATGTTTAACTTTGCTCTGCCCCTCCCCCCCAAGTTCCATCTGTCTTCTACAAAATCTGGCCACATATGGATGTAATTGGAGCTTTTTCTTCTCACACAACACACTTCTTAAAATCAGCACTTGAGCTCTTTAGCAGATCAAGCAGGCTTATTAAAGGGAAAAATAAAGTTCCCCCCAAACTTTAAATCTCTATGTTTCAAAGGTAGATTTAGAAAATAGTTTCAAGCTTCTTTATTTTTGCTCAACTCCTGTTCCTTGCCTTTTTCAATCATGGGTCCTCTGTAACGACACAGTTTATCAAAAAGAAAAAGCAGCCTGCAGCCAAAAAACTCTTTAAAACAGTAGGGTAAATATGCAAAATTATATGCTTAAGAAGTAGAAGGCTCATTTAAGTATCTACTTTAAAAGTATTTAAAAATGGCTGGGTTTTCCAGGGTGAACTTGCTTGTTGCCCAGCTTTCCACCTACGTTCAGTTCCAGAGCCTTTTCTTCAAGCCACAGCTGTCCAGAGGATCAAAATGTTTGATTCTGAAGAATTTTCCTTTCTGACAAAAGTTTCTTCAAACTTAGGAAACCTGCTAAGCCTAGCCAGTGCAACTGTAAATTGATTACTGAGAAGATTCAACAGACTGTTCATGTTTATGTTAAAAAGATCCATTTAGGAACTTAAGTGACCTGTGCTTTGAAAAGCTCAAATGTTATACACAATATCTTTGAGGCAATAGGTTTTTAAAGTGGGAATTTCATGTATAAAACATAGATGAAATTTTATGGTGTCACAAGACTGCATAACTTTTGCAGCAAGTAAATGCCTCTATCATGCAAATATTTATTGGAAGCAAACTTTACTTGGAATAATGAGGTATGAACCAGCCACCAAGATCATCTGTTAGGCATTGTGTCCTAGGCAAAGTATCATCTTGCTACTTGTTTCCTTTTTTGAGACCTAAATCCCTTTAAAAAGCTGAATTTTTACATTTGCTTGTTTGGTGGTCTTTACCGTAGGATGCAAAGTTTAATCAGATGCATTTCTGTCTATTATTCTTCAAAACCCTGCTATACTCTTTCTAATAATAGTAACCTTAGGTTTCCAGTAAACACAGTTCCTACTCTTCAATAAGATTTGTGGAATTACAGGTAGTCCTCAACTTAGAACCATTTCTTTAGTGACCTTTCAAAGTTACAAAGTCACTGAAAAAAGGGACTTGTGACCATTTTTTACATGACTGTTGCAGCATTCCCATGGTCANNNNATCAAAATTTGGATACTTGGCAACTGGTTCATATTTATGACCATTGTTATGTCCCAAGGTGGAAAGGGTGACCACCTTTTGTAATCATCAAGCAAAATCAATGCGGAAGCCAGATTCCCTTAACAACCATTTTACTATCTTAACAACTGCAGTGATTCACATAACTGTGGCAATAAAGGTCATAAAGTAGGGCACAACTCATTAAGCTATTGAAAACAGAAGTCTTGGGCTCAATTGTGGTTGCAAGTCGAGGACTACCTATAGTCAGTTAATGTGGATAAACTGGGGCCCTAAACTATAATGTAGATTATAAGCTATTTTTCTGAAATAATAGCATTTCTAAGTAGTCATTTGTACAGTAAAAAACTATCACTACAATAAAAATACAAAATTATGTAAAATGTTCTGCTAACATTATACATATTTTAATACAATTTTTATATTCAGCTTCCAAAAGCTAAGAACTATAGTGTAGTGATATTGGTAACAGGTGGATATTAGGACTCAAGTCAGTCACGTTCTTTCAGTCCAAACTATTTCATAGGATCATTGTAGAAGAATAAATGAATAATATATATCTCTTGAGTGGTCAGAATATAAGTAATAATGTGCTTAATGAACTTAGAGCCTCCAAATTTAATGGTTTACTCCCATCCAACTGGATATAGGGATGCAGTAGGTAATCAACAACCAAACTCTTTGCATTATATATTTGTATATATTTTTATACTTTTTTTCATTTTTCAAAAAATGTCATTGTGGAAAATGATATATATTGCAATGTATGCTTAAATCGTCAAAAGCTTATTTTAAAATGATTGGTGTCTTATTTTTACACATACAGTAATTGATTCCAATCCTATCAATGAAGAAAAAAACAGATGTTTGTCAGTTATTGTTTCCTTTTTCTCACTTGATAGCAGCAAGCAGATAATAGAATAACTGGGTTGGCACATCACATTATTCACCAATTACATTTTCATGGGTGTAACTTACTGAATTAAATCATAGTTTAGCTTGTTGTGAAAAAACAACTCACATGAAGGTAGAAATATATTTCTATGATCTAATTGTATAATTGATTTCAGTATTATAGCAATTCTATATCCAGTTTTCCACTTGTGCTATCAAAATGACTTATTGTAGGTGTTTGTGATAACTTTGGATATACTATTTTAGTGTAGGGCAATAAAAATGGAAAAGATTTTCAATAAGTATCCAGGTTCTTAACCTGGAAAACATGCACAATAGAACAGCAGTGAAGAAAGGCAGAGCATTTATTGGGGGGGGGGGCAATTGATNTGGGGGGGGGGGGGGGGCAATTGATGAACTATGAGCCATGATGTTGTGATATAAATCTTGACATGACCTAAATCTTGTGACTTTTGGCATCTGATGCTGGAACAGAAGTGTGAAAGATGGGTTCAATGTACATTCTATCATTTTTCTTTGGTCATTGTGCTTCGATTTGGAAGCCTATGGATTTGGCCATAAAATATGCTAAAATAAGTAGGGTATATAGACCAATATAACCAAGGATGATGGTAGTGATATAAAGAAAGTAAACGGGCTGTGGTGGCCGGAATCAGTTACCACCATCTTTTATGGAGGATCTTTTGCTTGACAATGTTACTGAGGAAAACAGATGGTTCCTAATATCCCAAGCGCAAAGCTTGCAATTCTATTATTTTTCTTTTATGATGAGATTTTGTAGTGCAAAGAACCATCTTCCATATTTAGATGATATTTCTATACAAATACCTTTGTATCTCGTTCTGTGCAGAGACAGTTTATCCATGCCCCTGCCCTGGTAGCTTCTAAATTGGATTATTGAGTAGCCATCGTTGCTTCTTCTAGACCAGGGGTGTCAAACTCAAGGCCCACAGGCCGGATCTGGGCTATGGGGTGCTTAGATATGGCCCGTGGGGCCATCCTGGAAATAGCAAAGGACTGGCTTGCGGTGCCTCTGCCAGCAAAAATGGAGCTCAGGAGGACTGCTCCCGAACTCCATTTTCACTGGCAGAGGGTTGAAGGAGGTTGTCCCAGCCAAAAACGGAGCTCGATCAGGATCCCATTTTTGCTGGCAGAGCGCTCAGGCCACCACAGGCACACCTGATATGAGTGACATCAAGCTGGCCATGCCCCCCCCCCCAGTGGTCAAACATAACCCTGATGCGGCCCTCAATGAAATGGAGTTTGGCACCCCTATTCTAGACCAATATTTTTTAACTTGACTGAACATCTTAATTTGAATATCCTGAAGGTTTTGAAGCTTGAATTGTAGAATTCTGAACATAAACTGAGTCATTAAAGTCATATAACCTCTGTAAATGTTTCTGATTGTGGGGTTTTCATCATGTGTAGTTGCCTTTCTCTTGCTGCAATTGTCCAATGCTGTGGAAGTTCTTCTGGGCATTCATATGATCAATAGAGTGGCATCTCTGCTTAACAACATTATTTACAGAGCTTGTACTACTCCAAAATGCTTTAATACCTCTATTAATGTGTATCTGTCCAGGAAAGTAGACAAGAGAGTGCCATGATTAATTTGCCCCAGTGAGTTCAGTAGGTTTATGGTAAGCATGATTAATTCTCATAATGTGTGTGAGGACTTTCCAGACCTAGGAAGCTTATTGAAGGCTTATTTATGTCTGCCCAATAATCATTTTAAAACTTATGTTATAATTCTGTTTCCATGCCTGCTTAATGAAAAAAAAGTAGTCCTGAAAAACAATTCATGTGTGTAATTCTATCTCGTACCTGATGTAGACTACACTATTTTAATAAATTGTAACAATTTGGACTGAGTTATAAGACAACATATAAATATAGATATGCATTTATTGTGTGCCTTCAGTTACTGAAGTCTCTTCTTCCTCCCTCCATAAGCATTTATTTCTTCAACCACAAGAGGCATTCCAAGACTTTGCTTAGGGGCTTTGTTTCCCTAAGGAAGAAACCCTTCCAAAGTCCCTTCCAGCTTCTCCTCTCCTCTCCTGACACATGTCATTCTATTTTTTAAAAGTAATTGTTTAGAATAAACCTCTGACTCTAATTTCACTTTACTAAAACATCCCACAAGTCTGTAAAAGCAACCCAGTGACATGTCCTTTGTTGTTCCAAGAAGACAAAGGAAGCTTTTAGTCTGAAAAACTTTTCAAAGAGAGGATATTGTTGTGTTCTTGGGCTCAGAATTTTACACTGAAGGATGACAAATACGGTGCTTCAAAGCCTGGCAATCAAGGAGCGAAAGGCAAAGCCTTTCTGGAAGGGTTTGAGAAGAAGGTTCCTCTCAAGCGCTGGAAAGTACTTAGAAAGTCCTAATTTGCCATTCTCTGGGGCAATGCCCCCCCCCTTCCAGCTGCCCCAATGCAGATCAACGTGCACAGGCTTTTCTAACACGAAACAAATCAAATCAGATTGATTGCTGTTTCTTTAAGACAACAATTAAACAGGGAGGAGTAAGAGTGATGTTTTGACTGCTGGCATTTGTGGCCTCTTTCTTGGCAATGTTTCATATTCCCTTTGCTTGCGTAAGAGGTGGACTGCCTTTACTGTAGCTACTGTTGCCATGGAGAGATAGCGGGGGAGGATTCCTAGGATCCCTAAGCCTGCAAGAGATTACGTCTTAGAATTGCGCTTTGAATATAGCATGATGTGGCAGGGCAATTCAGGTGTATTGTGGCATTACAATGGGGGATGACCTGTCAGCTCTCGGGTAATGTGACTATTAAAAAGCTGCCTAATTATTCTAGACTATGAGAAAAGGTATAAAGCAGTGGGTATGAATTAATTGGAAGGAAGGATCTAGGAACAGGAATGATTTCTGTGGTGTTTTAAACAAGGTTGCGTTTCCTTTTATTATTTATATAAAGGAGAAGTTTACAGTATTAAGACAGCTATAAATAGGAAGAATTCCTGGCTGATATCTGTATGAAGGCTCTATTGCAGTTTATATCATCATGTGAACAAACTTTAAGTACCCAGATATGTAAGATTAATTTGCTTTAGAATTCAGAATACAGTATATTTTGCATTGGCTTGTGTACATTGCAGCGTGGCAGTATGTAAACAGAAATATACATTTCTGCAGTAAGAGTAAACACTGCCCTTAGTGCAGTTAAAGTATTTTACCAACCCAGGAGTTAATCATTGGGAGTTTTTTTTAACATGAATGAAAAGAATTACTGTATAGAAGAAGGCTTTGTCTGCTTTGGTAAGTTCTTCTAGGGTTTTTCTTTTCATTTTCTCCATCAATTATTACTGGTCTAAGTGGGCATTTGAAGAAAAGTAGATATTGCTACTTTTATTTTTTAAAGACTCTGTAAACTCAGTTGGGAATGGGGGTTTTTTAGTCATAAATTTTGATGATTTCTTTCTCTGTAATCCTAACATTTCAGTACTGTATTTTGGAAAATGTGGGTGACTATTTTATGTCTATAATTAAGAGAATGTAAATACAATGTTGCCTTTAGTATTCCTATTTTTCATGTTTGAAATCTTGCAAGTGTTCTGACAACAACTTTGAGTAAATACCATATATTAAAATGATCCTGCAGTTGGAAAGAGATATGTAATGGAAAAGGATGATAAGTAGGAAAGAAGGTTGCATTATAGATACAGAGCAATTCATAGTTATTATGTGATAACATTGGCTGCAATTAATGGACTGACTTTTTTTTCCTGGCAATTGAATTTGCAGGCTAAGCATTTTGAATTTTGAAAGACCAAGTGTTCTAAATGTAGATAGTCCTTACTTTTCTTCTTGCTTCAAATGTTGAGATATAATGCAAATCTTAAGATATAACACAGCAGTGTGGGTGGATAGTTACAGATTGTATGGTAGAGATTATCTCTCTTATGCAAATAGTCACTGATGGGGCTTGAATATGCTAAAATTACCCTGTGAAACAGTTATTAGTTACCATGTGCCTTACTGATGTTTGGTTTTGGTGTAGTAGATGTTTCAAACATCAGGTGGAACAAACAACCATTTACTTTTGAATGCTTGCGCTAATATATATTTGTTCCAGCATTCTAGCCATATTATAGATTTTGATAATCTTTTTTTAAAAAGATGAAATGAATATTCAAATAGTAGGTGGTACTATCATATGGTGGAATAATTCATAGGAGAAGAAAACTGGTTATGGTGGTGTCTTAAATAGTTAACTGAAATATATTAATAGGTAATAGCATTTATATCAAAATAAGTTGCTTTTTAAAATAAGAGATGTAACCCAAATCTGCTTAAAATTATCTGTTCAATTTACTGTTTTATATGAGTGCAAGTAGTGATCACTATTGATTTTGTTAGCTATACAAAATATGTCTGTGTGGCTTCTTGTGTTTGTATAATTTTCTGGTTATTCTTTTTTTAGCATTGTGTTGGGGAATACTGTGCTGCAAACTATAATGCTGCTTTACATTTATGTACTAGCTTTCTGTTGCTGTTCTGGTATGTCTTTCTCCAGCTTCATAAATATTGTACAATAATTGCTGTTTATAACTGTCAAATGGTATTTTTTTTCTTTAGGGAGGCACACAGTTGTTTTACTATTAAGCTTCTTAAGGGCTTGAGGATCTAAAATTATTTGGTTTTTTAATGTATTTCTCAGCATATTTGATTGTTAGCTTGAGTAGTAAAAGTTATTTGATAAATGGATCAAAATCAAAACTGTTGCTTGACCTTACAATTATTTTAACTGCATTTTTAGCTGTATAGTCAACTGAAAGAAAAGGATAAACTGTTTGACTTTGAGTCTTCACAGTGCAGATTTTTCAGTAAATAATTCTTGTGCAACGGAAGTAAAGCATGACACATCTCCTGATTTTATTGCAAAATGCCCTTATAATTGAAGGGAACCATGGAATGTCTTCATCTGTATTATGTTGGGTTCTTGAAGTGGATAGTATGATTAGAATTGTGACAACATCCAGCACAACATCTCAGAATTCCAGTTCATTACATATACAATATATTTTGGGCATCTGTATCATGTAGGTGGGAACAGCATATACCGAATGGCACAATCAAATAGCTGGCATTGTGTTCACAAACATCTGCAGAGTACATGGGATAGAGCCTTCCAAGTCCAGATGGGAGATTCCAGAGAAGATTGTGAAGAATAAAAGGGCTAGGATCCCATAGGACATCCAGATCCAGATGAGCAGACAGATACTGATCAATCAATCAAACTTTGTGGTAATAGACAAGAGCCAGAAGAGTGGTATCGATAGATATAGTGGGGTCAAATGACAACAACATCAAGGAGTAGAGATGAAATACTGGGATGTGAAGAGGGAATTAGAGAGGATGTGTCAAGTAAAGTCCAAAGTGGGAAGTAGTGATAGGAGCTCTCGGGATTGTGATTCCTAATCTGGGAGAGTGGCTCCAACAGATCCCAGAAACAACACTGGAGATATCTTTCCAGAACAGTGCAGTGCTTAGGAACAGCTAAGGTAATGCTCAAAACCCTCAAACTTCCAGGTCTCTGAAAGAGGACACGAGAAGACACATAGGACCCATATAGGTGAGAAGGGAGGGATATGAAAAAGTCTGAAATATATTTTCAAAATAAGTATTGATATGTATATTGAGTATAAATTCCATAAATTCTGACCCTGTAGGACATGAAGAAATGCTAACTGTGTTCTAGTGACCTCATGATCACTTGCAGAGTACTCTTAGAAACTTTATAAAATGATGTACTTTTATCACATTCTAGGAAGTTTTTTCAAATACCTTACTTAGTTATAGATACTGGGATTTCCTTGTAGTTTCATCTAATATTAATGAATCTAACTGTGCTTATCTTTTTTTAGATATGCTAACGTCAGCTTGATGCTGCCATCTACTGTGATAGATAAAGTATATCTATATTTGAAACTTTTCGGTTCTATCTCTCTCCTTTGACTCACATAAATCTATTTTATTTTGTAAAAACTTTTTTGCTTTTGATAAGCCACCCTTGTACTTGAATTATAGTTCGTTACATTCATACATCATATTAAGCCTAAATTTGTTTAAAGCATGATTTATTATCAAGTCTGGGTTAGTTCTGTAGATAAGCAAAATAATGATGAATGATTTCCATTTCTGTTTTAGAGTATTTGCCTTGTGTGTCTCAGGATTGATTAAAAGTTTAGGCAATATACAAACAAATATCTATAAATAATCTAAGAAGTCAAAATTGTATCTCATACACCTGTTCATACATCATATTAACTCCCAGGTGTTACTAATAAGTTAACAAATGCTAGTTTTACATTTGTTTTTATTGTTCTTAATGAACAATATACATCAATTTGTGCATGATATGTAAATCAGAAATAAACCATATAATGGCTTACTATGATTTATAGAAACATTGTCCTGTTCAATGGGCTAAATTTATTGAACCACTTAATAAAATATCTGTAATAGAAAACATGAAAACACAAGAAAAATTAGAGAAATGCAAAATATACTATGATATTTCCCTATTTTTATTTGCTGATAACTATAGTAAATATATTTTATTAAGGAGATGCTAATTCCGAAAACCTCATACTATAATAAATTTGTTAATCTTTAGGTTTCCATAGGAGCTCCCCGCCCCATTTTAAAGTACCACTTTGTAGTCTATATTGATGTATTATTCTGAGTTATTATCTCTTGTCTTTAGTAGTAAACTTTAGGATCAGTGAACAAATGCAGCACTACCACATTCTTTTGGTAGTTAATATGATGATAAAATTTTATTATAATGTGGCACTGATTTATTACATAATAAAGACCATCAACAAGGCCAAATGTTCAACTGCTGATAGGTCTTTTGTGTCCTAAATCATTGCAATCTCACTACAGAGACCTAATATTAAAAGCTAGACCTCTAAAGGTTGCGTTACGTCTCATACAAAGTTCCAACTTGTGGGTAGTTAGCTCTTGTTGGGGGAAACAAGGCCCTGTGGGCAGCTAACGACGAGTGAAAACCCGACTCTAATTGGTTTGCCTAAAACCTTGTTTTTGAAATAAGATAAAGAAACCTGGGTGCAGGTAGGGAGTAGGCATAGAATGAGGTTTAGATAGGTTGATATGAAAGGACTTATAAGATAGCTGTTGCAAATCTGCTATAGATAGCCCTAGCTTGACAACCATTTGCTTAGCAACTGTTTAAATTTATGACAGCTCCCTCCCAAAGGTACTGACGATCTGATTTTGAACTTCCAACAAAGGCACATCCCTTCCACTGCCCCCCACAGCCATGTGATTGCATTTTGGATGCTTGGCAGCCAACTCACTATTCCAGCCACCTGCAGCATCTCATGGTCATGTGACCATACATTTTTGATGGGTTTTTTTTTTTGCCAGTTTCTGGCATTTATTTCATGTTTTCAGCAAAAAAAAAAAAAGTCCATTGGCTAAAATGGATTCACTTAACAACCATGGTGTTCACTTAGCAACTGCAGCAATATTGTAAAATCAGGCTTGGTCACATGGTAACCTGCTTATCTGCAACAATTTATTATTGTAATTCCAGGCTCAATTGCATTCGTATGTAGAGGATTACCTTTATTTGAATTAAAGGAAGGTGAAATCATTCAGGCATAATCAAAGATATTGTATGGTGTATTCAAACATGCTCTTGAACTGCAGAAAATTTGTTTTCTGATCAATGAGTATTTTTGTAGCAGGTACGCTCCCCATAGCATCAGAGTTACCACACTAGCAAATACATTACTTCTTGTACATGCACGTGTGAATCTTTGAAATTTTATTTTTATCACATCAATGAAAATAACAGCCACTGATGTTGCCTTCAGGTGTAGCTTGAGGCACAGTAATATCATTAAGTCCATTTGTCTATTTAGCAAATGGTGGATTAATGTACTGCATCCTGACTGGGGCTATTTAACTTCATACAAAAGCTTTCATAGCATGCTTTTTTAATTGCTTCTGTGCAACAAAAGTTGTAAGAGTTATTTACTAACATATTGTATCTGATATTAGAAAGATGGTTGTATTAATACTCTTCCTATCTTAATGTACAAAAAGTTATCAATTTTTATTAGCATTAACTTTTCTTGTACACTGGAGAATGTTTGATTCTAATAATTACTTATACAAAGCTGACTCCTAGTGGTAAGTCTAAGTCTATACAAGCTCTCATTGATCTTTTGTAGGAGTCAGGTCACGTTTTGATACTATCTTTAATCTTTTTATTGAACAGAAGTATATCATTTAAATCCTCGATTTCAGAAATGCAGAATCCAATTACAAGTTTTTCAAACTAATGGGCAGGAATGAGGAAGTTCTGATTTTGTGAGAAACAAAAATAATATTTTGGAGGTGTACAATACAGGTCATTAGAGAAGCCAGTGCTTGGACATCGTATTCACTCTTCTTGGCAGGAGAATTCCAATAGATTTTAGTCATTGTACTTACTAATGTCAACACTCTCTATTTTAACAAATATTTGAGGATATGGAATATGTTTGGAGTGAACTGCGTGTGCCAGTTATGATAAATGGGAAGAAAGGAGAAGTTCATTATGTAAAGGCTGAGAAGATGAAACAGCTCTTCAATGAATTCTCAGAAGGAAAGCTGTGGGTCATACCTGATCATTCAGTCTGTTACCATGGTTATATACTATGGCCTAGTGATCCTAAATGAGAAATGGTCGCTGCAAATAACAAATCCATGTATCTTTATAGTCTGTGAATTCCAAGATATTTGTGAAATACCATCTGCTTGTCCCCATCTGTTTCTTTGCAACAAATAATTAGAAATGCGGTGCTAAAAACATTGTACATTTTTTAGATTGCAATGAACTAGTAGTAAGAGAACATATAAAATGTATCCAGTAATGTGAAACCATTCCATGTTTTAACAACATGCATAATATGATCATATTGGCTGTGGAAGTCCATATAACGGTAGTTGTTAGAGAGTGGTTTCCCCGTGGCCTATTGGTAGCAAAAGGTCTTCGTGGAATAAGATGGGCGGCATGTGGATCTCAGATATTTCAAGTAATGAGTAAACTTAGGAAGAAACTTATTGTAGGATCTATGTTATATATACTACACATGGATATTTTATGCCAATCACATAATTTGGAATTAATGAAACTTTTCAGTCTTCAGAGGCAGTCCAATAGAGAATGAGTTGAAGCCAAGAGATTTTCAGCTTCCATATGACAAAGCAACATTGTCACCAGTTGGTCAGTAACGGCACAGTAAAGGAAAGCTTAGGTGAAGGTACATTTCCTTACTATCAATATAATTCAACTGCATTCAGTCAGAGAACAGATAACAAGGAATATAATTATATTACTGGAATTAGAGTAATCTGTTCAAACCACACAAAGCTATAGGCACACAGGATTCTACCTTTAAAAAGCACGGCAGCCCTATAAACTAAGGAGTGTTAGATAATATAAAAAATGAAATGTGGGATGCAAATACTTCAAAGCATTAAGAGGTTTCATTTTATTTTCAGTTTTTGTTTTGTTCAGTTATTTTAGGTAGCAAGGGATAGTCATCAGCCACTTCTTACCTTAGAGCACTTGATACTGATTGTACCATTTGGAAATTATCACAATGGTTTGCGGTGTATGAGGCATCTGCTTTCCGTGTTTTCAGAAATACTGGATTACTGTGGGCATCAATTTTGAAACATCTCCACCGTTGATGGAGAATTCAGATTTCATCAGCTAGATGTGGAGGTGGAATTGATTATTATAAACATTTGCTGTGTAGGCAGTGCTTATTTTCCAGGTATATATATATATATATATANTATATATATATATATTGCAAAACATTCATTGTTAAAATAACATTCTCATTCATCTACCCTCACAGCATCCTGATATTTTAATGAATAAAAATTATACATTTTGGAGTATCAGGAACACACACACAAACACACACACACATTTATGACATGCAAATGCATGATAAAATACTTTGTGAAAGATTATTGGACTCTAATCTTGATTCAAATCCTAGTTCAGATCAAGATTCATTGGATGGGTCTGAGTAAATCTCATTTCACATCAGCAAGGTGATGTGAAAATAATAGCAACCTGTCATGGTTGTCATGGCAATAAATTGAAACAGACTATAAATCAATTTGGCAAGTTCACCCATTAAGAATAATAGTTTGAGTTTTTTTAGTTATGTATACACATTCATATATGCTAAGAGACTTTTAAATACTTTGGGCTTTATACAATCAATTAAGCAAGGGATTCTGGGTAGTTTTATTGTAATCTTCATATATTGCTGATGATCACTGAGCACATGAAAGCATCTTGATTATCTACAGAAACTTGATAATCTAGTGATTCTACCTAAATGAATCTGATGTTTTTCTGAAATTTTAGCCTACGACCTTCATAATTCCCATAAAATACAACAGACATTGGGAATTGTGGAAAGAATTGTCTAATAAAGTCAAGTATATAGCCAATCTTGGTTGATCTCAAAAATTTAAGCAGGGTCAGATTTCATTAATCCTTAGCTTGGAGGCCCCCAGAATCCCAGGATAAAGGTAGATCAAGAAGTTTATAAGGCAGAGGTCTCCAAACTTGGCAA
>AZIM01003250.1:89924-105631 GCA_000516915.1 Ophiophagus hannah | reverse complement strand
AGTCTTAAGTGCTATTGCTATTGCTATTAAAGCAACCCAAGGAACCAAGAAAGAAAGACTGGACTAACCATATCTGGTTAGGCTGACTGTAGAAAGGGGGCCTATGGGAGGCTAGAATTTTTTCCTTTGCTAGTAAGAGAGATGGGAGGGCGCATCTAGCCAACCCCGATGGTTGAAGGGTATAATTGGTTCTACTCCTGGTTGCCTAGGTGAGCGTATCATGGCTGAAGAATGGTGTGCATGGAAGAATTGGATATGGAGTAGGATTTAAGCAGATGCCCCAAGTAGCAGGGGTGTGCTAGGTAGAAGTACTCAAGTACTTGGGTAAGTTTGTCATCCATTTGGTATTGCATGTGTGAGGGTAGTAATTATGGGTTTTTTGATTGGGGTTGGGAGGGCAAAGGTCTGTGGGATTGGACACAGTGTAGGAGGATTGGGTAGATGTGGTTTGGGTGACTGAATGTGCAGCAGGAGGAAGGCAAATGCATCATGGGGAGAGATGGCAAGAGACAAGAGTGGGCAGGAATGGCAGCTTCAGTTTTTATTACCAATGAAACATTTTAATGCTTTGCACTTAGTCCTGAGATTAGACCTTCACTGCTCCTGCCCTCCATCTATTACTATTTAATGTATAGTCAGCACTCATTGATGACTTACTTGAGAGGTCTGACCTAGTTTGCATTACTGAAACTGTGTGTGCGTGTGCACGCGTGCATGTGCGTGCTCTTAGAAATGTGCATTCTGGCTTTTGAGTGTGGCATCAGCCTTGATCCAGGGACAGGGAAGGTAAAGTGGCTATTGTGATCTGACTCTTATGGGCCTAGAATCAGAGGCAACTTGGAAGTTCAACACAATCATGGGATTTGATCCAAATTATTAGGGACATAATAAAACAGAAAACATAGCTGGAGGTAACCTATACTAGTTCTGGTATTTGTTGTGGGCATTGATGAGTATCTGGTTTTGAGAATATTGCCATCAGTCCCTTGTCATGGACAAATGACCCCCTGGAGACTTATGGGCTTATTTCTCTGCTCTTATTGCATCTGCAGATAATTGTCTTGCAACCACACTTCCTGCAACCTGGTTCCTCTTTGGTAAGAATCAGGTGGAGGAACTTCTCCAGGACTGTTGTGAAGACTATTCTAAACATTTGTTGTATAAAAGCCATTCATCTGCTTGGAGTTGGATTCTGCCTGGGCAAATCATACAGAATTGAACTGAGGTTCAATCTCAGTTATCTGGAAAGAATTCCAACCTGTCAGTCCTGAGGAAGTGGAGAAGGTCATGGAACCATGAGTTTGGATATCTGTAACCCTTCTGGCTGGTTAAGACCTCCTGGGAGGTAACTTGTTGAATGCCCCTGGTGAATGCTTCTTTGCCAAAGAGGGACCAGGTTGCAGGAAGCAAAGAAACATTCACCAGGGGTTGCATTCAACAAGTAACCTCCCAGGAGGTCTTAACCAGCCAGAAGGGACACTGATAAGCCTTTCCTTTTGGGGGAAGATTGTTGAGAGGGTCCTTAGTTCCCAGCTTCAAAGGGTCTTGGATGAAATGGATCATCTGGACCCTTTTCAATCTAGTTTCAGGCTAGGCTTAAGCATCAAAACAACATGTTCATGCTTGTGGATGACTTGGGGAGGGCATGGGATGGGAGTGGTGCATCTGTCCTTATTCTTCTGGATCTTTCAGCATTCAATATTCTTCTGGATTGGCTTACAGGGTTGAGAGTGGGAGTTTTGTGTTGGTGGTTATCCTCTTTACCTTAAGGGCCATTAATATTGGGAGTGGAAGAAAGATCTAACCCTAGGCCTCTGCTTTGTTGAACTTCAGGGTTCAGTTCTCTCTCTATTCCTTTTTAACCCCTGTTTAACATCTATGTGAAACCACTGGGGTAAGATATCATCAGTATATAGATGATATCCAATCATACATTTCTGCCCCAGGCCATGCAACTGATACTGTAGAGGAGCTTATCCAGTGCCTTCATGCTGGATTGGGAGGAACAGGTAGCATCTGAAACTTAGCAAAATAAAAGTGTTCTGGATGTCTGTGGGTTTTGAGGCCTTCTGATTCTGAGCTGTTCCATCTATAACTCTGGATGGAATAGCACTCCACCAGACAGAATTGATGTGTAATCTGGGACTCACAACTCCTGCTTGAGGAGTAAATGGTAGATGTAGCTAGGATGACCTTTCACAAATCTTTGTGCGCATCAATTGCATCAGTTCGTAGATTGAGAGGTGCTGATGCCTGAATCATTTCTTGTCTGTATTCCTGTACTGCAATATGCTCTACATAGGGCTATCTTGAAAAGCATTTGGAAGCTTCAGTGCTTTCAGAATGCAGCATCACAGTGTTGGGTACACCAAGATTTGCCAATGTAATACCTCTGCAGCAAGTTCTAGCATGCTTCTGAGTACAATTCAAAATGTTGCCTTTCACCTTTAAAGCCATTCATGGTACAGGGCCAAGTTACTTGTGGGCTTACGTCTTCTGTGAAACAATGCCATCTTGTAAGATTCAAGAATGTTATTGTGCCTTCCCTTTGGAACACCCCCCTCCCCCATAAATCTGGGTGACACTGACTATGTTGCCCATCAGGAAGTTTGTAAAATCCTGACTTTCCCCAAAGGGATTAGGAGTGGGGGTTTAGTGGAACCCAGTACTGGTCAATTTTATTGACAGAGGGGGCCTCAGCTTTTGTATTTTGTACTCTAAAGTTTGTTATATATGTGTGTATGTGCTTTGTTGTATTTATGATGTTTTTATTGTTTTGCATTTGAGCCACCCAGAGTTTTATAAATAAATACAGAACATGTTATGGAATATTCTTGAGGTAAACTTCATTTTAATCATATTTATTTTAAATCCAGTATCCAGAAAGGTAGCATTATTAAATTCCAAAACATAAAGTTATAGTGGACCATAGTTAACTGTGCATAAATACTTAGACTATTTTTATTTATTTGCTTCTTTGTTAATCAGTTATGCATGTGGGTTGTAATGGAATAATAAATGATGAAAATGGAATAAACAGGTATTGATACATTTCTTGTCTTTGTTTAGTATATCATATATAAAAGAAGTTTAAGTAATATTTTGTAGAATTCAAACAGATTATAAGAAAGTGGAGACTCTGGAATTGTCCAAATTCCTGAAGTGTTATGTTGGACTCATCCTGCTGAAGCAGGTACTGTAACTGGATGAGTTACTATGAGTTTGTTTGTTTTTTAATTACGGTAGTAGCTTAGTAGTTGCCAATTCTAAAAAGCATGGCTTAAAAAGAACTGAGCATGGTGTGAATTGAAACTGCTTTGTAAATTAAACTGCTCATTTGATGATGTGATTTTATTTCTTTGTATTTGGGCAGACATCTCCAAGGCTATTACAAGAGGGAGCACAGACACAGTTAAAGGTGTGAAGCGTAAAAAGATTGTACCTGAGAATCATCAGACAAAAATACCCAAATCACCTTTGAGAACTCCAGCTCAGGCAAAATCTAAAGAAAAAGTAGAAGACCGTTCATCATCTTCTAAAATACTTCATGATAATTCAGAGCTATTAAAAGAACCTCATAATTTGGCTTCACAAAATGGGAAACAAATTAAACAAAATGTGGGGACATTTAATAGCGAGGTAGCTATTAAAATATCTACAGCCGAGACTATACTACACACAAAACCATCTCTGTTACCTCAGTCCTTGGACTTAAATAAATGGTCAGTAGAAGAATACAGTTCAACTCAACTAAATTTACCAGTGAAGAAAGGTTCCGCTAGCTGTTCAAGTATATCAAAGATAGATAACAATGAATGTATTAGTTTTGTTGATTGTAATAACTCATCCTCCTGTACCAATACTGCATTTGATGTCTTACTGAAAGCTATGGAGCCTGAACTGAACACTTTAGCACACGAGTGCCCTTCTAGTGGAATGCAGATGGATAAACTGAGACCAAACAGAACTGTTAACACCTCTTCCTCTCTTGCATCCAATACACGGACTGCCCAAAGTCACGATGCTTCATTACAGCAGAAAAATGTAGCTGCATCTCAGTTTTATCCTTGCACTTCACAGACTGTGCATGTAACAACATCAGGGAAGACTTCACAAGCACAGATGCACTCAGCTGCTCACTCAAAAGAACAAGTTCCCGCAAAAGCTGGACAACACAATCAGCAAGTAACTGCGTGCCCAAATTTCACTAGTTCTGTGGTACATCAACAGAATCAGGAAAATCTCAAACTCCAACATATATACAGCACAGCAGTAACTTCTTCAGTAACCTCCCAGTCTTCTGTTTCTCAGGCTTTTTGTCAAAATCATCTAGTAGCAAAGTCGTCTTCTCCTTTATCAATTAATCCAGCTCTACTACCCAGCTCTACTGCCCAGATACCTATAGCTCCCTTGTACAATTCAGCCCAGATAGCCTCTGTTGTCAACCATGGCGCAGAACAAATATGTAACCTTCTTAAAGTTCAGAAGCCTAAAAAAATGGGAAAATATGTCTGTGAGTATTGTAACAGGGCATGTGCTAAGCCCAGTGTTCTCCTAAAGCACATTCGCTCCCACACAGGAGAACGACCGTATCCTTGTGAGACCTGTGGATTTTCTTTTAAAACTAAAAGCAATTTGTACAAGCACAAGAAATCACATGCCCATGCTATCAAAGTTGGACGTGTCCTCCAGCCAGACTCTTCTGGGCTGTTTCTCTCCCATGAATCAGATAAAGCACTTAGCATTCATTCAGATGTAGAAGAAAGTGGTGACAGTGATGATGAAGGCACGGCGGATGAGAGGCAAGACGATCAAGGATCATTAGAACTGGAACCGACTCACGTAGTGAAAATCCCTTCTAATTCCGAACCCTCACGCAAAGGTAATCCCATCTCACTAAGCAACTCAGAGTATTTGGTAGCCAATTCCTCATTTCAGGAGTCAACCATTCAAGCAAGAACAACTTTACCTAAGGTCGTTGTTTACCCTATAAATATGTCTCCTTTACAACATGATTGCCCCAAAGTAACAGTCCCCACCTCTACAGTCACAAATGTGAAATCAGATATAACTTACAGTGACTTGATAAAAGATTTTGATACCAACAAACATCAGAAAAAACAAATAGATATTTATGAGGAACATCCTGGGACCCCTATAGGGGCAACAATACACGCACAGTTACAGAGACAGCAGGCAACAGATTGTTCTCAAGATCAAGGAAAATGTCTTCTGAGCCCTAGAAGCTTAGGTAGCACTGATTCAGGCTATTTCTCACGTTCAGAAAGTGCAGACCAGACCATGAGTCCACCAGCTCCATTTCTGAAGGGACCCCCCACAACTGAAAAAGACTTAAATAAAATTTGTGGGCCACGAATGAGCACCACAGTGGTTACTGCTGCACAGACTACTTGTGCTGATAAGTCTTTTCTTTCATCTGGTCAAATGAGGCCACCTTTGGCCACAAAAACCCTTGAAGAGCGCATTTCAAAATTAATATCTGATAATGAGGCAGTAGTGGACGACAAGCAGTTGGACAGCGTGAAACCACGTAGAACATCCCTTTCTAGAAGAGGCAGTATTGATTCTCCCAAATCCTACATTTTTAAAGATTCCTTCCAGTTTGACCTAAAACCAATGGGTAGAAGAACAAGCTCAAGTTCTGATATACCAAAGTCTCCTTTTACGCCAACTGAAAAGTCAAAGCAAGTTTTTCTCTTGTCTGTACCAACCCTTGACTGTTTGCCCATAACCAGAAGTAATTCTATGCCTACTACCAGTTATTCAGCTATACCTACCAATGTAATACCTCCTCCACATCCACTGCGTGGAAGTCAGTCTTTTGATGATAAAATTGCCTCTTTGTATGATGATGTCTTTGTTCCAGGACCTTCCCCTCCACAGCTCCAGGCTGGACACGCTCGCACACTTGTTCGTCAAACAGCAATAGAAGATTCGTCATCCAGTGAAGGGCACACATTTGGACCAGCACGATCTGTAGACGAAAGTTACGGATGCAGTGTATCAAATGAATTCTTAATGGCAAGAAGCAAGTCATTTGTACAAGGCTCAAATTTGGATAAAATTAAAAAATCACATCAAGGCCGAGGGATAATGTTTGAGTGTGAGACTTGCAGAAATAGATATAGAAAACTGGAGAATTTTGAGAACCATAAAAAGTTTTATTGTTCAGAGTTGCATGGACCAAAAACCAAGGCAGCTATTCGAGATTCTGAACATAAAACTATAGTGAACAGTACACAACCACAAATCCTTCATTACCGAGTAGCAACGTCAACTGGTGTGTGGGAGCAGACACCTCAGATAAGAAAAAGGAGGAAAATGAAAAGTGTTGGAGATGAGGATGATGAAGCACCAACAAATGATACTAGTAGCCTGTCAAAGAATGTTGTAGAAGTAGAGAGCCAAAATAAACTAGGAGATGCTATCTCTAAACAAGCTGCTCTCCTGGATTCATACAACACTTCAGTTCAGAGACTGGCACAAGATGAGACAGAGACTCAAATCACAGAGCAAGCCACTGAGCCAAAAATTTTGCTGCATGGGAAGAATCACAGTGTTCCAATTGCGCACGAAAAAAATGAGCTGAAAAGGCAAGGAGCTGGAATTTCTGTGATTCAGCACACAAATTCCCTAAGCCGACCTAGTTCATTTGAAAAATCAGATTCTTTCGAAAGAATATCACCTATTTCTTTCCCGGCTAACAAGCCTGAGAAATACCATTCCTTGAATAATGCAATTAAAGAAGAGAAGCATCCACTCTTAAGTGCTTCCCAAAGTCTTCAGGCAGCCGAAGCAAAACGGCATCAAATTCATCATGAATGTAGAGTTTCTTCTAATGAAAAGAATGCAACAGTACAGCCACTAAGACTTGTTCGCCAACATAACATACAAGTTCCTGAAATACTGGTTACAGAAGAGCCAGATAGAGACCAGGAATGCCAGTGCAGTGATCTTGAGAAAACAGAAAAATTTAACTGGCCTCAACGAAGTGAAACACTATCAAAGCTACCCACTGAAAAACTTCCTCCCAAAAAGAAAAGAATTCGTTTGGCTGAAATTGAGCAGTCATCTGCTGATTCGAGCTTTGAATCTACACATTCTAGAAGTTTCAGTCGGGAAAGCAGTTTATCACGTGCATCGAGCTTCTCAGCATCTTTTGATAAAGATGAACTTGCTAAGAATGAGAACGCATCCAGAGCAGACCCTGTTAATAAATCAGTGGAATTCATCATCATTCCTCCCTGTTCAAACACACTCAGTGTGCCTGGTCCTCATTACAGAGAAATGCGACGTGCTGCTTCTGAACAAATTAATTGTACCCAGCCTTCCATGGAAGTATTTGACTCTAGGAGCAAGAGCTTTGATTACGGAAGTGTGACCACATCGAAACCTGCCTCGCTTAAAGAGATCTCCTCTTCCAAATTGAATGCCAGTAGTGGTGGCCCTGGACATGTACCTCTTTTAGAAAGGAGGAGGGGACCTCTTGTAAGACAGATCTCTTTAAATATTGCTCCAGAAAAGAATCTGCCTGACACTGTATCCCATGTTACCTTGCAAACAGCTCTTCAAGCAGATACTTCAGCAGAGTCTTATCAAAGGTTGCAAAGTTCTGAGACACCTTTGGAAGACATTCCTTCAGGTTCTCAGCACCCACAAAATTATAGCAAGACTTTGCAGGAATCAGTAAAGAGCAACAACTTTCTTAATTTTCCCTCCACTCAACAGTCTTTGGGATCGAGTCTAAATTACCATGATCAGCAGTCCTCACTGAGTCGTAATTCCCAAGCATGTCTGAAAGGGTCAGCACTAGGAACTCAAAAGAATGCTAACCAGCACTGTAAGCAAGAGGATTGTTTTGCACCTAAATATCAACTTCATATTAAAACCTTGCAAGTAGAACAGCAATATCCTTCAGGTCTTCCAGGAATAGCTGGCATGGATCAAGCTGGGCCTTCATTAGAAATATTTAGTAAATTAAATAATAACATGTCCAAGCCATATGTAGCACAGCAGTTGCAACAAACTGTTCTTAATAACAACAGCAGTTCAGTCTATCAGGCAGAACCTTTTGTTGTTCCTGTACGTATTCACAGTAATATTCCATCTTATGGCTTAGCTTCTGTTGCACCCATTCCTCAAATTCTAGTTACCCAGGATCAAGTAAGCCAGCCCCTTTGCATACTAAATACTNTTCGATGCCAAAATCCCACAAAAATAATCTGAGATGTTTGCCGTGTTCCCAGCCAATATCTTTGTTTGAAAACTTGGTTTATGAGATGGAAGGCAAGATGCCAGTTTCATTAGGATCTTTAAATCTGATTCAGAAAGTGCCAGTTGGTGGACTTTTCCCTCAACAGGAAGCCACAGCTTCAAGTAAACGCATGCTTTCCCCAGCCAATAGTTTAGACATTGCCATGGAAAAACATCAGAAACGTGTTAAAGATGAAAGTGGAGCTGTTTCTATCACAGGTGCTGTATCACTGGATCCATTGAACATTAAACCAAATGAACTTAATAAGCAAAAGAAGCCACTTTTGGTACGACAGAGCTGTACCACTGAGCCCCTTGAAAGTTTCCCATTGGATCCGGATGACAAAAGTGGTGGAGCCAATAATTCATCAGATGTCTTGTTGTCTGGTTCACCTGAATCTGCTCAGTCTAAAAATTATTCATTTGTAAAAGACTCCTTAGAACAAGATAGCCTAACAACTTCTGGAACCACAAACTTTGCAGGCAGAAGGCCTCATCAGTCTGTTCCACAGAACACTCCTTCATTTCTAAAAATTCTAGGTGACAGTCAAGAAAGGATGTCCCCAGAATTTAGTGAAAACAAGAAACCTGATATCCAAGCAAAATCTGGAACTATTTTTTCTGCTGTAAATACAGGTGATACACGGAGATTATCTTTTCCAAGCCTAAAGACAGCAACAAACTTTACATGGTGTTACCTGTTAAAAAGGAAACCAGTACATCTATTACAACATGACCAACAGTCTTCAGCTTATTCTTCCTGGTCTATCAGTCCCAACAATTCCAACCCACTTGGTTTGCCAACAAAGATTGCACTTTCCCTCTTGAATTCAAAACAGAAAGATGAAAAATCATCTTATACTCAAGCAATAAGCACCTCCTTCAAATCTGACACATTGGTCTACTCAAGCAAATGGGAGAACAACTTACTTAAGGTATTTAATAACTGCATTTACTACACTTATCTTAAATGGCGAAATTCTAAGTTTAAAGTATTTAAGTGCTTTTAAAAAAAATGTAACAGATTTGCATTCAGGAAGAACTTCATAGTACTGTATATTTTTGTAATACTAATACAGCTTAATTACATTGCTAATTACAACACGATCACATTTCATGAAAAGCATAACTTTAGCAGTAAAAAAGCCAGCTGATTCTGGGAAAAATATATATATATATTATACACACACACACACACATACTTTGAACATTTGACAGAATGGGATATATAAGTTCTCTTAAATTTACCAGATGAATTTGAATTTTTTTAAAAAAAAGTGAGATGAAATATTAAGGCCTTTATAGTACAATTTCCTCAAATCAAGGTTAACTATTCTAGAGGTGTGCAATAGCCAGATAATATCTGCATGAACAGATAGATATCTTATCAAACTGAAGAAAGTGTGAGGAATGTTTAGTTATTTATTTCAAACAATATATTGCTCCTCAGCTCCCAATAAACACGGGCA
The DNA here is from genome assembly GCA_000516915.1 of Ophiophagus hannah. Taxonomy (NCBI): domain Eukaryota; kingdom Metazoa; phylum Chordata; class Lepidosauria; order Squamata; family Elapidae; genus Ophiophagus; species Ophiophagus hannah. The sequence goes on along the minus strand of AZIM01003250.1, from coordinate 95,888 downwards.
GCTTATAATTAAAAACAAAATACAAAACCACAAAACATACAAAAGAATGATGTATGGTCCAGAAAGAACATATAACCAATAATCCATCCAACAGGAACTCAAAATTTGGTCTAATCCAGAGCCTGGGGGATAGCCAGGTCTTTAATAATTTCCCAGACAGCATCGTGGTAGAATCCATCTGCATATCTGAAGAAATATTGTTCCAGAGGGCAGGTACCACAAGATGACATTGCTTAAGTGATGAACTTCACAACATGCCCACTCTTATCTATCCATTCTTATGGAACATAATGCAATTTAGAGTTTTATGTGCTCATAGCAGCAATAATCATGATAGTGAAATTTTAAAAGTATCAAATGAAATTCTCAGTACTCAGTTCAATTTACAGATCTATTAATAGCATACATTCCATGAAGCACCTGATGTTTTTTAAGGAAATGGCAGGTGCTTCATGGAATCAACAGTAGTATATTAATGAAAGGACAAAATATAGACGCTTCTATAAACAGTTGCAGTAAAACTTGTTATGGCAATATAAGAGTAACTTACACATGCACAACTTTGTACATCAGTTTTTGGAATAAGACATCAAGAGTGGTATGCATTCACCTCCTACAGGTATAAATGAAATTGTTCCATTTCCACACACACACACCCCACTGATGTTTTAAGTATAGTTCCAGGATTACTATTAACTGAAGTAGAAGGTTAAATAGTTCGCCGTCTTAGATCCTTGATTGCTAGCCAAGTTTATTTTGTGTTAATATTTTAGATTATATAAGAATTCTGACTTCAGTTGCCCAAATTGCGTAATTTACTGAAAAGAGCGTGTATTTATCATTTTTTGTTTAATAGCCTCTCCTTACTCCAGTATTACTTTTGTAGCATTCTTCTCAGTTGAAAGCTGGTAAAACTCAGGTCATAGATACTGGATTTATTGAACAGTACACTACAATGTAGCAGATTTATAACCTTGGTTATGTAATTTTTATTAGGAATGCCCAGATTAAATCTGAAAGACGTAAAACAAAGAATAATTATTTGTAAACATACACGTCATCTTCAGAAATTACATGTAATGTTCTTACAAGTTTATACTTACCAGTACTTTTGAAATGCTGTATGTATACCCAGTGTTAATGGGAGCCCAAACATGGAAATATTCCATATTTAATTAGGCTAATCTTTATGTAGTTAATTTTTTGAAGTAACTGCAGAAGTTTATACTGCAGGCTTATTGCCACTATTTGTTTAGTATGTTCTTTGCCTTTTTTCTTGATAGCTCGTCAAATATTTACATGAAAGGAATATGAAAGGGGAAAGGAGTTATATGAGGGCACAATTTAAGACTCTGAAGAAATGCATGGTATCTACAGTCAGAAAGTTGCCTCTGTCACTCTATTTTTCCCTTCGGAGTCCTCACTCCTAGTGAGGAAGAAGCAGTGATTTTGACTTCAGTAAAAGGCAAGAGGGGTTAGCTTCCTTTCATTTTACTCTCATTTGGATTAGACTATTGCAAATTTCATAATGATTGAAGTGAGCGTTCTGGATGACTTTGTCTAGATTAGTTAAGTTTGTTTACTATTTGGATAGAAGACCATTAGAAAATTCCTGGGGTGTTGGCAGTATTGAATGTATTGCTGTCAAGAAAACTTTATGGCTCTGCTTATGTAGTTATCAGGAATCAAACTTAACTTGAGAGCATTTTTATCTTTTGAAGAATATACACTGTTAGTAAAAGTCATACTAGTCAATAGAATTTACTAGAATGCATTGGCTATTAAGCATTCTATAAGCTGTCTCTTTTCTTTCCTCCTTTGTCCCTCATGATTTCCTTTTGTTTCATCTCTATCCTATTCTATTTCATGCACATACTTTTTCTTTTCTCTTTCTGGCTAGCCTTTCCACTCATTCTGTCTTCACTGTTTATTGTTTCTTACTGTTTCAGCTGATGTATGTGTGTCAATATATACAGTATGTACGTGTATTAATGTATGTATATATATATATATGTGGGGTGTGTGTGTGTGTGTGTGTGTGTCTGTAGAAAGAAATACAGAATAACAGAGAGATACTATAGATAGTAGCTGGATAGCATAGTGGTTAGAATGCCACACTTTGATGCAGGAGACCAGAGTTTGAATCCCAGCTGGTACCTATATTGCAAGTAGGGTTCCTTTGGAAAAGATCTCCTAATGTTTCACCTGTTTACTTTAAATAAGGGTACAAACTAAGGAAGTCATGCCAGCTCAGGCATCACCTGGATTAACTAAGTCTGTGCTAGATATTGGGGAACCAGGACAATCTGATGATCAGTGGGCTGCTGGAACAAATCATACATACACGAGACAAAAGATTTGGAATTGATGGAATGCTACTGCAACAATAGACCTAATGAGCAGGGATATATGAAATGTGCAAGAGAACTATGAATGGACAGAAGACCTACATCCACACTAACTGATAAACAGCTAGTTACCCAATGCTTCAACTGCTGTCACAACTTGAATCAGACCAACTAGATATTACATCCTAGACTCAAGAAAATCCCGAAGAACAACTGGATGTGCAGCCAACACCTAAAGCTGGAATGTTACTGCCACCCCTTCTATTACAGAGCACAGCAGTTGATATGAGGCATAAGACCATGGATAAATTAGCTATAATCAGCCCTCAAGATTCATTACAGTACCATCGGTTAGCATGCTAGAAGATGCCAGTAGAACTTCATGGCAATCCCTACTATCACTGTAATTCAATGAACTGGTATACACTACAGCAATTCTGGAGATGTTTGATTATGCAATCAAGAAAAACAGCAATAAGCAAAATCAAAATAAGAGAAAGAGAGAGAGAGAGAGAGAGAGAAGGTATGTTGGAGGCAAGGATCAAGTCAACACAGAGAGAGGTTAATCAGCTGGTGGAACTTCAGAAGAGTGTAGGCCTCAGCTACTGAAAAAAATGCAAGAGCTGACTTCATCTGAAGCCCTAGGGACTGCTAAACAAAAGCTCAAAGCACCGACACTAGGCTGAGAAGATACTCTAGAGAATCAGAGACCAAGAAGATAAAATGACCTGTTCTCTAAAGAACTATCTAAAGTGGACTCCCAGTGCAGTGTAACAACACATGAACAGCAAAGTCAACAGCAGAAACTGAATAGTACTGGAAGAACATATGAGAGAAAATAAAAATACATACCACCAGTGCAAAATGGCTGTAGGACCTAAGAGCAGACCACAGCAATTTTCCAGAACAGGACCCAGTCGCCATCATAGTAGTAGATATGCAATAGTGTGCCCCAGCTGCTTCTCCATCCCCCACCATCACTCTTACCTTCTCAGGCCAGGCGAGGAGTGACTGGGAGGGGAGGGTGGGGGCGGGGCCAGCCAGTGATGGGATGAAGCTGCATTAGAGGGCCCAAAGAGCCGCATGTGGCACCAGAGCTGCGGGTTGCCCATACCTGATCTAGGAGTACATCAGTAAGATGACATCCAAAGAAGAGCTACTGAGTGAATGGGAGGAAGATCAAGCAGAGGAAATACCTTGGCAAGACTAGGCCTTGTATGGGGTGTACCATTGACAGATAACTGAGATACTGACTTTGGAAACTCATAGCAGTGGCTGTAAAGGACTGGACTAAAAGACAACACTAAAGCACTTATCTTAGCAGCACAAAAACAGACAGTACATACTACCACATTAGATAAGACCCAAGATGGTGATTATATAGAGAAGCTTTAGAAACAATCCAACACAGAGTGGCAAGGTGTAAGATACAGGCAGGAACAGCATACATTGAAGGACACAGCCAAATAGGTTGCATTGTGTACAGGAATATCTGAACAGTATATGGACTAGACTATTTCAAGTCCAGATGGGAGATTCCACAGAAGGTTGAAATAGGGCTAAGTTCCTGTGGGACTTCCAGGTCTAGATGGATGGGAAAGTCTGACCAAACCACGAGTGGTAGTAGATAAGGACCAGAAGGTAACAATAGCACTTAGATTTACATACCACTTCACAGTGCTTTATAGTCCTTCTAAGTGGTTTACAGAGTCAGCAAATCCCCCAACAATCTGGGTCCTCATTTTATCGACCTCGAAAGGATGGAAGGTTGAGTCAACCTAGCAGTGGTGATGACTGTAGTGGTGCCAAGTGACAGCAACATCAGGAAGAAGATGTCTTCGAAGATGAAAAAGTACCAGGGTCTCAAGGAGAAACTATAGATGATGTGGAAAGTAATAACCAGAGTGGTCCCACTGGTGGTAGGAATACTTAGAGCTATGATTCCTAAACTGAGAGAGTGGCTTCAACTGATCCTAAGAACACCAGAGTACAGGGCTACTGTAGGAACAGCTAAGATACTACACAGAACCCTCAAACTCTCAGGTTTATTTTAGAATATCTGAGATTGAGAAAGACATGTACTGCCCATAAGGGTGATAGTACATTATCCAAATTCTGATTCCAAAAATGATACCTGTGGCCAGATAGACACACGCAAGAGTAATAAGTTACTCCAGGAGTCATTACCAAGCCTGTCAAAGCTGTAGAGCATTGTTGAGTGAACAACGTGAACAACAAGAGTTAGCATAGATGATTTGTGACCAACTGACACACTGTATACAAATGAAAGATGGTTTTATGTTTTNAAAAAAAAAAAAAAGCTGTAGAGCATGGTTGTCCAAACTTTTGCTTTGCCTGAGCCACATGGAGTGAAAAATCGTCTTGGTTGCATATAAAATATATAATATAGTTAATATTTATAAATTACATAATGTTAAAAGATCTTGTGGGACTGCATTACTAGCTGTCCAGGGCCACATGCGGCCTGCGGTTTGGACACCTTGGCCTATGGTAGAGAGTGTCTATCATTCAGGAAGAGAAACTTGATACATAACAGTAAATATCTACCAGATATTCAAACTGCAAGGATATTTGAACATATAGAGTCATAAGCACTAAACATTATACTGGGGCTCATTCAGTATACTTTATATTACATACTAAGGTCATTTAGCTGAGTTAGTCTATAGTATAGCTACATTTGTTTTCTTTTTACTTTATGAGGCATTTGAAAGAAAATTAGAAATAATATAAATAAATGAACAAGAAAAATGCAATAAAGTGCAAATGAACAAACAAAAATAAAGTATCACAGGTAGTTTTTTTAAATATACTGTTAGTTAATTATGAACAGCTGAATATATTACATTGTTTAAAAAGATTAAAAATTGCTGTTAAGATTTAAGCTAAACATGAATAATAGGAACCACACAATATATATCACTGATAAGATTATGTGCTATAGTACATTCAATCAATATTGCTAAGCATAGGTATTCTGCAAACCTGAAATCACAGAGAAACCCAACCAATGGATAATTGTATAAATTCAATTATATAGTAATATCAGTAATAATTATTAAGTTGTAGTCAAGGAATAGTGTATGGTTTATGGTATACCTCTATTTCAAAGGGACTCCCTTTGGTAACGGAGTATTCATATAGGTTGAGTCAGGGTACTGAGAATCTGAGTGAGAATCTTGAACAATCAATCTTAGGCTAATATGAACTGATTTTGTCCAGTTTCCATATGGTTTAGGCTTAGGTTTATAGAAAGGAACTTTTTGACTGTCTAAACTAAGTAATTTGAGATCTCATTCTCAGAATTTATTGGAAATATTGGTGGAAGTTACCTATATTAATAGACTATCTAGTGAAGTTTTTTATTTTGGATTTAAATACATGTACAGGCAGTCCTCCAGTTATAACTATTTGTTTAGTGACCAAAGTTACAACAGCACTGAAAAAAGGAGACCTATGACTGTTTTTAACACTTATCCCCACTGCAACATCCCCATGGTCATGTGTTAAAAGTCTGAACACTTGGCAACTGGCATATATTTATTACAGTTGCAGTGTTCTGCGGTCAACCTTCTGACGAGCAAAGTCAATGGGG
>AZIM01003250.1:75087-89886 GCA_000516915.1 Ophiophagus hannah | reverse complement strand
AACTGCAGTGATTCACTTAATAACTGTAGCAAGAAAGTTGGTAAAATGGGACAAAACTCACTTAACAACTGTCTTGCTTGGCAATGGAAAATTTGGGCTCAATTGTCATTAAGTTGAGGCATACCTGTATATGAGGCAAGTTTGTCATTCACGTACACCCTAGAATTTCTGTTCTTTCTCTTACTACATTACCAACAATCTTTCAGTCTTCGTTATATTTGTTATACTAGATATGGCTATTGGTGTATGTGAACTCTATGCCAGCACAGGATGAGATATTATCCCCCCAAATACTTACGTTTCTTCAGTGTGATTTACCTCAGACTAATTCCATAGGATTAGAGGATTCATTGGTCATCATCATCAGCAATCAGACTTCTTGGCTCACTAAATTAGTTATGGGAAATAAATGGAAAACAATCTGGTTTATTTGTATAGTTTATGTAGATTACAGAATTTAGTTTTCCTTGACAAAAGCATTTGAGCTGTAATGTAAGGAACACGTACCTCCTCTTATGACTGATATCTTCTTTCAAGTACCAGAAAATAAGGAACTCTATAAAATATTATTTTCATTTTGGGGCCATTTTGAGGGAGCAGTGCAGTATTTCTTTTTTAAAAAGGAGAACATTACCTGCCAGCATAGTGGTCTTTTAAAGACTATATTTGATGTTACAGTTTCCATGTATCAGCTGCTGCTGCTTGGCTCATCCCTGAACTATCTTGTGCTGATTAAAACCCCATTAGGATTAAGTGGTAAATAATTTGAAAATGTGAAATTTACAGTCAATCAGGATTACGTGCATGATGATATCAGTGGAGACTATAAGATTTCAGTAGAAAACTGAAAACAATAAAGAACAAAGTATGAGTGAAAAGAATATGCTTTTAAAAGGCTCTGCCCCAGTCTGTAGAATTGAATTTGTTTTGACTACAAAAAGTATTACTCAAAATGTGAGTACCTTCAACTTAGTCATAATTGTAGTGTATTTTGAATGCATGTGCTCTTTTCTGATATTTCTTTATTTCAGTTAGCCTGGCCTGGATAACTCAGCTTTCCAGAAGCTAGTTGCCCCATATGTGTGGGCATGTTCATTTCTGGGAATTCTAGAAGTTAAAATCCACATATCTGAATTGACCCCAAGATGGAGGAAACAAGGATATCTGTTCAAATAAAAACTGGCCTTATACTTGCTACTACCTGAATTACAATGTTTCTGAACTGCATTCTTTTCTAGCTTCAGTATGCTAGGTGATTCTGGATACAATGATAGTTTTTCTCTGTAAGGTGAAATAGAATGAATAAATACTGTGGCATAGAGTAGAACAAATTTGGTTATTGTCAAAGAATCAGAATTTTTAAAAACTTATATTTACCTTTTGGTTAGCTTAGTTTGAAAACAAAGTTTTCCCCTTTGCATTCACTGCCTGCTTGTGAATATTATAATTAACAGCCATGAATTGCAATCAGGAGCCAGAAGACTTTAAATAAATGCCCTCTGCAGTGGTCTCAGTTTTTGATTCCAATTAATATGAAGCAAAGTAGTGAATCAAATAAAATTTTACTATTGTCCATATTCAGGCCAATGATTTCTTTTCACTAAACAGCAACAGCATTTCCTATCACTAGTATAGCTGTAAATATTTATGGATGAATTGCACAATAAATAAAATATGCATGATTAAATGCCTAGCCCACCTAATGTATTCCTTATGTTGACAATACAACATCCTGAATTCTCAGGCAGCATGGCCATACCAGCGAGGATTCTTGGAAGTTTTCCTGGTGTTAATAAAAGTAATACACAACACACATAGTCATGAATGGGACATGAATAGAAAGCGCTGCATGGATGGTACTCCAGACTTGGTACTTAATGGAAGTGGGTATTATATAATGTCTGCAGTATAGATAATCATTAGGAATGAGGATAGAGCTAAGTATGTGTTGTCCATTATTTCTTTGTAGCCTTTTTATCCAGTTCTTGAATAAAAAGTCCAGTCAACACTAAAGATATCAAAGAGAAGGAAAATGGGTTGTAGAGGGAAGAGAGAATCAAGCACAGCTTGGTTTTCTTTTCTCAATATGATAACCTTATCCAGTATATATGTAAAGACAGAGGAGTAATAGACAGATGTATATATAGGTTTTGCTACAAGAAAAGCTGAATTGGCCTAACTGTATGAATGCCAAAAGTTGATCAAAATATTTTGCATTATTTATCGTGCCATTACTAGTAATACGATAAATAGTTCTAGAAATTGTATCTTTTGATTTGCAGAGAGAAAATTCTCCATTTACTGATCTAATATCAGTAGGTGTAGCCTATACAAATTTCATGTTTTGTCTGACAGTCTTACCAGAAATTTGAAAATAATTTTCCAATATAGTGAATTCCATACCCATATTCTACATCTATTTTACAATGCGTAATTATAGAATAAATCTTGAACTATATAGATGGATTTATAATCTGTGCATACATAGGAGAGACTAGGCTCTTGAAGACAAATTTTAATAACATACAGTATTTCTTTGTAATAAATCTGACATGCAGCAACAGGGGCTTACGAAAGAACATAATGCATATATGTAAAGTTCTTTTATTTATAAAAGGCATAATTCCATTCCTAATTGCATAATCAGTTAATCCCATTGTAATCAGTGGTGCTTCTACTTACATAAATCTACTTTGTCTCAGATGGCAATCCTATAATTTGAACTAAGGCTAATTATTTTCAATCTTAATATAGAAATTGTTGCTTATGAAAGCAGTCTGACAAGCTGATATTGATGGATCTATCAATCACATTAAGACATATTAGATCAAAATGTAAAAGGAACTGATTTGTAACGTATACATGCATTCTGAATTGGTTAATGTTAGATGCACAAATGGCTTGGATTGTACTCTACTTATAGAATAATTTTGCCTGAGGTGGTAGGTTTGATTTCTATATTAACAAATGCTACTAATCTGCTAGTTAAACTTGTAAGAGTTGATTTACATTTATCTCAGCAGGCATTAGTTAAACAAAAGGCAGCAAAGAAATTCAGCAATAAAGAAAACTCTGAACTAAGTACTGATCAAGATATTGAGAACATAGCCAAAAATGAGCCAAGAAGAGTTAAAATATTTGATGGAGGGTGAGTGGTTCTTTTTTCCTAAAAGTGCTGTAATTTTTATTGATTATTTTGAACTGAAATCTGATTATTTCGCCCTCTGTTTTTGTGACATAGAATTTGTATTGCATTATGCAGAATTGATTCTTTTAGCACAACTTCTAGCAAATTTGTTTAACAGCTTTTGGGTAGAAGATAACAGGCACCTGAGTCTTTTGTAGCCAAGTAGAAACATTTGACAGTTTGAATGTATTACGCTATTTCTCAGGGTCGTTATGGTTCCATCAAGTCACAAAACATGAACTTTTGGGAAAGAGTTCATGAGTTTAAAGAAAGTGTAGCTTGGTGAAAAGTAAAATAAAAGGGCTAACTCCAGAGCACAAAACCATAGGGAAGTCATATTCCAGTGTTCAAAATCACATGTTGCCCCGAAACAAACTATTTCATTAAAAATACACTGTGATTTTCAAGAACACACACACAAACACACACACACACACACACACACACAAATACAAATACATACAGAACTTGTAAGCAAAACACTGTGTTTTCTCTTCAATAATCTAGGACAGTACTTTTGGCAACTTTTAGGTGTGTGGGAAATCTGACTGGGGAATTCTAGGAGTTGATATCCACACATCTCAGTTGCCAAGTTTGCAAAACACTGCTCTAGGATGTTTCCTGGCACTCCAAATTTATCATTTTCCTTTTTTTTTTAAAACCAGACTGTAGTGCTGGGCTGCTGTTCTCACATTTTCAAATTGTAACTTTTAAAAAATGAACTTTTAAAACATTGCAACATCAGAGTTGATGAGCTAATTTCTATTTCAAGTGTTTTCCAAATTCCATGCCTGACATTTATTCCCATAATATTATTGCTCACATTAGAATATTTTCTGTCCCATTTAAACTAGATATAAATCAAATGAAGAATATGTCTATGTTCGCGGGAGAGGAAGAGGAAAATATATATGTGAAGAATGTGGGATACGCTGTAAAAAGCCCAGTATGTTGAAGAAACATATTCGCACGCATACAGATGTCCGTCCATATCATTGCAATTATTGCAATTTTTCCTTCAAGACTAAAGGTAGTTCAGTTGTTCATGGATCATTGCTTTGGGTCCCCACCATCCCTAGGATGCTTTAGCAGATACTTTTTTGCTCGACATGTCAGATTTAAATTAATACATGATCAAGGTATCGGAGGCTTTCTGTAAATTATATAGACTTTATAAATGATAAACTATAGAGATTACAGAGATTTTTGCAATTTTTAAAACTGTTGCTTCAAGATTTGGAAAGTTATTATAAAGCTGTGAGAACTTCAAAATAATTTATAATGGGTCATGTCTATGTCTTACTTAAGTATGAATAAGACTTTCCTTGCCTGCCAAAACATCCAGGAGGAATTTTGGGTACAGAAGAAACTGCCCCTTTTGAGAACACACCCTGTATATATTTGGTTATACAGCCATTTGTCAGGCAGACATACCCTGCAATGGTATTGATTTTGTAATTTTCATTCTTGCAATTAATTCAGGCTTGGCTCAGTATTAAAAAAATATAATTGTGTTGATTTGGGTAAGCTACTGTTTCCTCTGCTTTTTATAAGGAGTTGCTGTAGTTAAGGATGTAAAATGTAAGAATATTTTGAAAATATTTGATCGCCCAAAATACCGAATCATTATCTTTGAACAAATAATTAGCACTGTGTGTTAGGGGCATGCTGGTGTCTATTTGTTGAGCCATAAGTCTAGATGGTTAGAAATTAACCTTTTTGTAAATTATATGAAAGTGATATGACATTCACAATCAGAGTTTTTGTGTAATTCTGCTCCCTCATAGCATTTAACATTAACAAACTGGTTTATTTTATTGCTTATTTTAATTAAAGGAAATGCAAATATAAAGTTCAAATTTTATGAAACCATAGAAGAAAAATGATTGCATGATATTATAAAATTGGTTCTTTTAATTATGTCAAGGCTTCTTACAACTTTAAATAAATCTAATCATTGTCCAGTATAAGAAGCACTGCAAAAAATATCAATAAAACAGCAAATTTTAGAAAATCAACAACAGTCTGGGTTACTTTCCTTTAAAGTCTCCTTCAAATCAAGCTCAGCTCCTGGTGTCTTCACATATAGATATAGTTTTCTTGACAACAGTGTAGAAATAGTTAGCCATTGCCTTTTTAACCACAGTTATATTTATAAGCCTTATTTTGCTTAGTCTAGGTAGGAGTATCAAAAATGATGTTAAAATCCTTGGGAGCAAAAGTAATTTATTGACTTCCTATAAGTCTCTATAATTTATTATAAAGCTATCACAAACTATAGCATCATACCACATATATGTGACAACTGGCATGTTTATGGTCATGATCCTGTGCTGCTGTGCATTCAACTTTAAAAGTAAAACAGCACATTATTGGTTTTGTTTTTTATTTTAGGAAATTTGACAAAACATATGAAGTCCAAAGCGCATAGCAAGAAGTGTATGGATTTGGGAGTCTCTGTGGGATTAATAGATGACCAAGATCTAGAAGACTACGGTAAAGGTTTTCATAACTCTTAAATTTTCAATTGTATATTGAGGGTTGTGACATTTCCCCTTCTCTGCTCAGGCCTCCTATTCAGCTGCTTTCATGGAAGAAGCATTTCAATACATTGCACAGCCAATTCATTTAGAGTTCAGGTACATCTCAAATGGTACAGTTCTGAAATTTAATTTACTCACCAAATTTCTTTAAGTAATAACATTGCAAAACGAGTTTTGAAAACTCACAAGCCTCCATTTAATCCAACTTGAATGAATTAAATCCAATTTAATTTTGACTGATCTAAACAATAAGATTGAAATCTCTGTTTTGAGATCCTAATTTGAGTCAGAGAATAGAGTATATTAGATACAGGATACTTTTATCCACTGAGGTATATAATGCATTTAATTAGGAGCAAAAGAGGATCCATATAAATGTTTATAAACTACCCCAGAATTGTATTCGAACAAGATGTATGGCACATAAATCCAATAAATAAAATAAATAAACAGATTGAAAAAATTATAAATAGGGATTCAAAAGGGGAGATTATTGTTTAAATAGACCCCATGGATTAGATTAGGATCTAAAACAAAATTTCCTAATTTGGATTCCCCACCCCCAATGTATTAGGCTATAAATTCTAATATTTAATGGTGGATGTAATTCAGTATATATGGATAGCACTGGGTTTAAAAAATTCTTGTATGCTATTCCTTTATATTCAGTTACAGCAATTCTATGTTGGTTATTCCTCTACAACAACTTTGCCAACCTGCTACTCTTCAACTGGTCTTCAACTCACAAAATTCCAAAGGTTATACAGTTTGACAATTAGGGAAAGGATATCAGGCTGGGGAAAGTTATTATGTAGAATATGAAAATACTGCACTTTGATAGGTATGTATCAAATATTTAGATCTGAATATGTTAATTTATCTCAGAAAGATGTACCCATTGTCCAAAATCTACCAGCAAACGTGAAGGCTTAAATTTATGCATTCTGCAAAATGACCTAATAAGGAGATGACAGAATAATGATTCACTAGAAAAGAATGAACTACCAGTAAGTGGCAGCAAAACTAGAGCTTAAGTTTTATTTTTTATTTATTTAATAAATTGAGATGGCCACCCATCTCATAAACATGACTCTAGGGCAATTAAAACCAGAGGGGAAAAAACAATAAAAAGCATAGAAATTAAAAGTAGCAGAAATAACAACTAAGAACACTCACATTCAAAATGCTACCTATCAAACTGAGAAATCCCCAAATCAGTGAAAAGGCAGGATCATGGTGGCTTGCGTGGTTAGGATGCTGGCTTGGAGGTTAACAAGCCCACATGTCAAACCCAAGTGGTGCTGTGGGATGTCTGCTCCTGGCCTTTGCTCCAGCTCCTGCTGGGGACATGAAAGCAGCCCCCACCGGGCGTTCCCCAGGCAATGGTGATGTTATCAGCTGATCCTTTCAACCCAGAAGCGCCTTGGTGCTTCTGAAACGAGTGCAATGCGAGTGAAAAGGCCCAAGCCATTATTACAGAAATGATGAATTCTACCTTATCGCTTCCTTTCCATTATTTTGGACATTCAAAGATGCAATAATAAGGCAATTTAATCTTTGCTCTATTTTATATTTTTAGGTATTGTTCGCCATTCAGTATCACTACGTTGAAATGCTTTAAGTAATTAAAAGTTTTGAATAGTTTTGAACCTTTAAAGTTTTTCAATCTTTAAAAACCAGAGAGCATTCTATTTAGTAAAATATATGCTGTGTATTTGTGTGGTGAGCCTCCTCCCAGAATATCTAAGGATAGTTTTTGGATATAGGTAGTCCTTGATTTATGATCAGTTGCTTAGCAACCATTCAAAGTTACAATGGATCTGCAAAAAGGTACTTATAGCCAGATTTGAATTTCTGACATCTCCCCCACCCCAAATATAATCGCATTTGGACACTTAGTAACTGACACACATTTACAGCCATTTCTAGCATCTCACAGTCATGTGACAGCAATTTACAGCTTTTTTTGCTGGAAACCATCATTTACTTCTGGTTTCTGGCAAAAAATGATCATTCCAGACAATGGTTTCACTTTCAACCACAGCATTTGCTTAACAACCATTGCAAAAATTAGAGTGGCCCTGTGGGTTCTTCGACTGATTACTATCATGACAGATGACAGAAATTTGAGGACTATCTGAATACATTAAGAAAAGTGCAATTTCAAATTTATATTTCTGTTCTAGATACAAACCCCGAACCTTCTCAAGTTCATGAGCTAAAATGCTACAAATATTTTGGAAAATTGATAGGCATGACAACAGAGCATGATGGTCTCAATCTGCTCAATGAGCTTCTAAGTTATAAGTAGTGCTTATCTATATTATCCCAAGGAGTGGGTTTTTGGTTTTATATCTGCAGCCAACAGACTGCTTTTTGTGGTTGTCTGGATTGCAGCCTGTATTGTAGTAAACATAATTGCACTTTAAATTATCATGAAAGCACTTAGAATTCTACAGTTCTTCATCAGCATAAATTATGAATTTGTTAATAGTATTATTCTGTTAAATATATTGATTATTTTTCCTAGTCTTTTTCATTATTTGTTATCTGTTTCATAAGAATTAACAAGAAAACATTAAGGTTAATGCTCAGATAGAAATTTAAGCCACTCTATTAGCTATTCTTCATCCTTGAATGTCTCTTATTTGGTTTTCCTATATTTTAAAGCAGAAGAATAACTTTTGAGATTGGACAGTTTTTGAGTGAAAGGAGGGACTAGAATGTATTTTTTTTAGAAAAGCTATTGTTGGTCAACAAGAATTTGTGAACTTTCCATCATAGTTGTCATATAGTTTCAATTTGGTTTTGTGAAACTTGCTGATTAATGATTGGGAAGATTTAGAACAGCAAGATTAGTAAATTGTGTGATTCTGTGATGTTTTCTGGTTTCAGATTCGCTATCATTTGGGTATTAGTAAATACCACTTAGTTTCCCTTTTATGTTCCCACTCACCCTTCCATTTTTCATCTCCTGATCTAAAGAATGTTCTTCCCACCCAAAATATGAGGTTAATATCTTTGGAATGCTGGCTTCTGAGCTAAGCTGTCAGGCCAGGTGAACCATTCAATGTGATATAGTACAATTTAGGTGTATCATTTTCCACAGTGCTTGCCCAAGCTTTCATTCCACATTCCATTTAGATAACAAATGCCCAATCCCAAATTCATTTGTTAGGAAGAGGTTTCTGGTTGAATTCCATGGAATTTCTATAAAAGTATATCCAGGACTAGTTTCAGGTCACTCACAATTCTTAAAGTGTCGACCTGAACTTCAGAAATGTTTAAAAGGTGACTCTTCTCCAAAATTGTAATTTTTACAAATATATTAGTGAATACTAGCAAAGATTAATATTTAATTTCTGCAGAAGATTGCAGCACAATTTACCAAACAGTTTTCCACCAAGATATTTATTTATGTGGTAAAATCTATACATTTTCTAGCTTATGGTTGATGACAAGAGCCCCTCCAACAGTAGAAAACTATTTGAATAATACTTTAAACTTTTTTTTTAAAAAAGAGCTTGACAGCTAGTAAGCAGTATTATTTCAGGATAAATTTTAAATCTCTGATGCTTTTAAATTGCTTCAGTATGAGTTTTCCCAGTGGATGTCAGTATTAGAAAGAAAGAATAAAAATAAAACAGATATAAATATAATTCAAATTTTCAGATGTTTAAAATTTAAGCAAGGAAATATGTAAAACTAAAAGTGTGATAGATACAAATTTATGTAAAACATCTTTTCTATACAGAAAGGGATTTTCATTGTGAAAACTTAATATGGTCTGTATGAAAACCTTTCCATCATAATGTTTTATATAGAAATAATGTTATTTACATTTATTTAAATTTGGCATTACTATACTTTGTTTATAGCTTTAAGGAAAGTGTTTTTTCTACTACTATAAGTGTTAAGCTAATGAATGTGTTATGCATATGGTATTTTACACATAAAGAAAATAAAATATTTGGATCTTTACATAGATTTGTTGTTAGTTTAAATAATAGCCATATTTTATCAAAATATGGATGAAATTTCCTTGAGAGTTTAAATCTTCAATGATTCATAAATACTTTTTAAATTTAATAGTACTTAAATCACAATGCAAATAACTTGGTTGAAGTAGAAAAACATTAAGTACAGTACAGAAAGAACAGTTACCTTATTCAATATTATATTGAATAAGCCATAGTGGCACAGTGGTTAGAATGCAGTACTGCAGGGTATTTCTGCTGACTGCCGGCTACTTGCAATTTGGCAGTTCAAATCTCACTAGGCTCAAGGTTGACTCAGCCTTCCCTCGTTCTGAGGTCAGTAAAATGAGAACCCAGATTGTTGAGGACAATATGCTGATTCTGTAAACTGTTTAGAGAAGTCTGTAAAAGCACTATGAAGTGGTATATAAATCTAAGTGCTATTTCTATATCATTATCATTTTTATCAACTCTAATATTTAAAGTTAGTGTGGATGGCATTAAAAAACCTTTTAGTGAAGCTCCTTAAGAAGCATTTTATTAGGGAAAAGGGAAGACAACATAACCCTAACCATATTATTAACAACTGCTTCAGACCTTACTAATAACATTTTTTAGCAAGGTAAGCATCTCCCATTTGTTGTTACTCAGTGCTGGAGCACGTAGAGGGAATAATCTTTATTCTCAAAAGCAACTGTTTCTTGATTATTTGTATTGTTAAATGTTTGCATTAATCACTATAACGATTCATATGAGTCAGAGTTTCAGAATGAATTTGAGAGCAATCATCAGCAGTTCCTCAGTTGTTTGGAATCTATACTTTTTCTCCCAGGTTGATCACTGTGAATTTAACAATAGCATTGTTTATTACATGTAGTTCTAAGGTTATGATCTCTGATTCAGAAATAATAGGCAACATAAATGGCTAATTTTTGTGAGATAGTGAATTTTGTCAATCAAAATACAAAATAAAATCAAAAGAACAATTGGTGGCAGAGGGATATACTGTATTTTTTGCTCCATAAGACGCACTCCCCTCCCCCCCCCCCACAAAGTGGGTGGAAATGTTGGTTTGGTGCTGGTCCTTTGGTGAATAGCAGTCAGGCCACGGCGGCAGGGTCTTTTTACAATGATGAACCCCGCCTCTTCTGCCTTGGTAATTGCCCGCCTCTTCTGTCTCTTTTCCACAGTGCAGGAATCAATAGGCAGAGCTGGACACCTATCTGATTTTTTTTTCTTGTTTTCCTCCTCTAGCGCCTTATGGTCAGGTGTGTCTTATAGTGTGAAAAATGCAGTAATTGCTAATGGTTTTCTTATTTATAGTTATTAGAAAGATTTAAAGTAAACAAAAGAGTATGCTTTTGAACATTGTAAAACTGAGCTTGAAATAAAATTGTGCACAAATGATGAATGTGGAACTGCTAAAATATATAAACTTTGATTGAGATTTGAAATAAAAGTAGAAGAAATGAAAAATACTATGATAAAGTGGACTAAAAGTTTTGATTATAATATACAGTGCAACAATAGGGAAATATATGGTGGAAAGGATTAAAATTTACACTACATTATAATCTTAAAGAGAATTTTTATAAAATGCATATGTCACCAGAGAAATTGTCTTGAATATATAAAGGCACTTCACATTTACGTTGGAAATATAAACAACAAAAAGAGATATTTTATTGAGTTTGTTGAATGAGGAGGGCCTAGGACTGATCCTCAGAGTTCTGGCTGTTGCAGTGACCCTGCTGTCCTGTTATTGAAGTCTGGGCACTTGGTGCCTAGCTCATGATCATGATATCACAGCAAGCTGCAGTCATGTGATTGCAGTTTTTATTGTTTTCTGCCAGCTTTCCAAAGGCAAAATCAATGGAGAAGTCAGCAAGAAGTCAGAAGTTGCTCCCACCATTTTTTCACCCTTCTTCCACTCACTGTAGCAAATGCCTGTGGTACTCCCTCCCCCTCCATAGCACCTGCCCAACAGTCCACGCTCTGTAGCAACTCTGCAGCAACCCCGTCTGGCTATATTCTCCCCCGCAGCCTGATTTCCTGGGACTTCTGCCCCTATCCTCATTGAGGTCACATGAAGACTTTGCTTAATGCTCCATGTAGTCCTGGGGTTACAACAGCAATCAGGATTGCCACCGCTAAGCAATGTGGTTACATGATTGCCTTTTGCAACTACATCATTTAGGGATGGAAATTCTTGTAACTGAAGACTTCCTGAACAGAGTCCAAATCTCAACTTGACCATATAATTTACTTGGTGATTTTGGTTCAGTCATTCTTTCTCTCAGCCAAGTAGCCTCATAAGTTAGGAGAGTTACCCTCCTCATATGTCATGCCTCAAGCATACATAAACATAAAGGCAGTGTATAAGTAAAAAAGAAGAAGCACTTATTTTATATGAATCTTTATATTATTTTAAACTCAAAAGAGCCTGTTTTCACCTTTTACCTTGAAAAATATATAGAGTGTCATAATCTCTTAAACTAGAATGACATATCTGTATTCTATGTCAATAGCATAGATTGATAGACAGCTTGCTATGAAAAAATGTGCATATATCACAGATTTTTACTTTGGTCCATAAACACTCCTCTTCCTCTCATATTCATTTAACCCAAGGCCTGAACCTAAGCCTCCAACTCTAATGAAAAACCAGCTTTAAAAATTTAGGTAAAATTGGATAAGATTTTCAAGAATAGCAGTCTATTAGCAAATGGAATTATGTTTAGGCAGTGGAAGAACTTATTGGATTCAATAAATAAACCATGATCCTTGAATGAAAAAGTAGAGTTAAAAAAAAGCAAATAAATAGGAAAAAGCCGATGAAGGAATCAATTTGCTGGATTATTAAAAATAACACGAGCTTTTTGCACTGAAAAAGACTACCATGGTTATCCCTCTGAAAAGTGTTTAAAAGACGGTTGCTATCCATCTGTTACACTGCATAAACTTCGCTTTCATAGGGTTTTATTAAATCTTAGTAATGTCTTAGTGACCCTACATATGGTTAGTTGATTAAAACTGAAATGTGATGTGATGTATCTGAGGGGGATATCTTGCATGTCAAAATATTCCCCTTTATTTAAAAAAAAAAGTCTGAATGCTTCTTCCACCTTCTGCCAATTATGGAATCAACCACTCTAAAGTCCTTCAGTCCAATATGCTATTTTTTGGCTGGGGGAAGGGAGGTTTCATATGGATTTCTGCATATATTTCCATTTACTTGGATGAAGTTAATGTTCAGAAAAGGAAAGTAAATGCAATGCAAAGAATCTCTGAACTGCTGGACTGTTAGAAGGTAATTTAATTTTGTTCTCTTTCACAGGTGAAAAGCAACGCCTAAATTATGAACCATCTGGATTTGATCCAGAAGATTCAGACGGGCCAGAAGATGAAGACAATGATAATGAAGATGATGATGAAGACAGCCAAGCGGAATCAGTTTTGTCTGCTACTCCCTCTGTTTCAGCCAGTCCACAGCATCACCCCTCAAGAAATGCTTCTCATGAGGTTTCAAGTGCTGATGAAGAAAGCAGAGTTTTGGACTGTTTTGCCGGGGTTCACACAGACTCTGTGGATGGCCTGCCAAAAGCACTTCTCACAAAAATGACAGTACTTAGTACAGTGCAGTTGGACTGCAGGAACTCAGGGCCACCAGTAGCAGCTATTTCCAGAGAAGCAAAAAAGGAAAGCATGCAAGACAGAGCAACAAGCACAGAGCCTGCTGTGTCTTCAGAAACATTTCATCGGTCACCCTGCCATCAAATGTATGTGGATTTCCCAGGTACAAAAGAAGTCTTAAGAAGCACCACTCCTTCTATTAGTACTACAGCAACTTTGAAGGTGAGAGCAAAGGGATTTTTTTTTAAATTCCAGAATTTATTGCAGGGGAAGTAGGCAGTGCTATTGTTTTATTGGCAAAATTATGCTTTTCATGGACATAGATATTAACCATGCTGTTCTGGGGATTTACAAAAAATGAGTCACTACAAAAATGGAAAATTAGATTGCGTGTTGTGAATCTTTTGTGCAATGAAATGTATGGGATTTATTTTTGAAAATGTTACGCTGATATAATTTGCATCCATACTCTAATGGCTGAATTGAGGAGAATGGAGGTTACATTAGATGTACAGAAATTCTTGTTTCCAGTTTTTCCGCCCAACCTGGTTGAGGAATTTGGTAATGTAGGATTGAAGTATCCTAGTTTCAGTATTCACATTAAAGTTGTTTTTGTGTAGTCCAGCTGTGAACTAAGATGCATATCACATTCTGGACTTGCTATATTCTACTAGCTGAATGTGAATGATTTTGAATTGAGGGAAACAGTGGGGTATGTCTGTGTGTGTCTTCATTTCTGTTATGGTTTAAAGCAGAAATTGATTCTTTCTGCAAAGTAGTGGATCAATTAAAACCACTCTGAAATATTCCAGGTACTTTGAGCATCACTGCTATTTATGTCTAAACTTTAGTTTAACCATGGAATGATGTACAGAAGAGGACTAAAGACGTATTTACCAAACACTGCAGGCTAAGCCCACTTGGTTTTTCAGAAAGAACTGAAAAACATTTGATATAAGATTCATGGTGCTGTAATTAGAATTACAGAAGTTCATTATTTTACTTATTTTGTGGCAGTATTAATAATAGCAAACTTCCATGTTTAGTTCGCTGGACCGCTATCTAGTCCGGCTTTACATCAGATTTGGTTATTGTGAACTGAGGAACTGGCCACTATGTTGGATGAATTGTCAACCAATATTTCTTGACTTTCGTCCATTTTGGAATTTAACAGCATTTTGAAAGAGATTAACTCACTCAACTGACCTAGACATGTGCTTTGCTGCCCTCTTCAAGATAACAAATCTTGCAGGTCCTTCTTAAGAAGCTTTCTTCTGACTGCGAATACAAAGAATAAATAAATCTGTCAGCCGGTTGCTGCTGTCCATTTTAGCAAGATGCTTTAAAACAGAGGTGTCAAACTTAAGTCCCGGGGGCCAGATTCGGCCCAAGGGGTGCTTAGATCTGGCCCGTGAGGCCACCCTGGAAACAGCAAAAGACTGGCCTGCGGTGCCTCTGC
>AZIM01003249.1:137317-151719 GCA_000516915.1 Ophiophagus hannah | reverse complement strand
TTATAGAGTGGTATTAGTACCTCACTTGGGCCAACAACAGAGCATGAATATTCCCAAGTTATACTTCCTTCCTAGCAGCCTATTTTTCTCCCCCCCGCCCCCCCCATATTGCTTATTGCCGTCTGCTTCTAATCCCTTGTCTCCTTCTTCAAACAATATAGAAGATATGCCCCTTCTCCTCTTTCCTTCTCGGGTCAGAAGGGCGGTCTTCACCTTCCTTCCTTCCTGAAGAGATTCCTACATAAAACTTCCCGACAAGGCAGTGTCCTTCTTTTGCTTCAGAACTTGACAAAAGTTGCTGGGAAGTTCCTGATGGAAAGGGCATCTTGGCTAACTGGTCCTCTTTTGGGTCAGCGGATAATTTTAGAGTGTGAGCAAAAAGGAAAAAAAAATGTTTTTGTGGTGTAAACCAGAGGAAGGATACAATATTGGCAAGTGACTGAGGAGGCTTGGCTATGCAGACTGATCTCTTCTGCCTGGGAAGAAGGGTCTGCCCCTGGTTATGGGCTAGGTACTACTGCCATTGCCCATCTTTCTAGAGGAATGAAACACTGCCCCCATCTACAGAACGGGGTCTCATCCCGTGCAACATACTCACCCAGAGTTTGGGCATAATAACAAAGGTGATGATGATGATGATAAAAAAATGGAAAAGCAAACCAACTCTAATAGCAACAACTGATATGACGCATGTGGGCAGAAGATAGTAGTCCTGATTCCTTTCAAGGAGACAAAATATAATCAGTCTTATGATTTAAAAATGAGTTTTATTAAAAAGAGAAGAAAAGAAACGAAAGTAAAATTTATGTTTAGCTTGCAAATCAGCTGCCAATCTTGAGAGGGGTGAGTGAACGGGGTTTGCCCATTCATTTCAACCTAAAGAGTTGTAAAGCCTGCCACCTTTTAAAAGCCCCATTCGTTTAGCTGTCATGGGTCAACAATTAAACTTAAACACACACACACACACGACCAAAGATACTGTTGTAATTTGGTATTGTCAGTTCCCTGAAAACATGTATGGTTCCAGCATAAGAAAAGTTACCTAACTTAACTGATGGAAATTAATGCACTGTCTTCAAAACTACATAGCAGTTTTCAGTAAATTAATGGTAAATTGTTAAATCATTCCTATCAGGTTCAACCAGGCACCCTACTTCAAATGTTTTGGTAGATTTTCTATGTAGAGACATGGTGCCATACATGGCTCTTTTCTAAGAGCCACACTCAGAAATATATCATTATTTCAGTCTATATAAATTGCTAGACTTTTTTCGTACTTTTAAACCCAAGGCACCAAATTTCTTAGAGTTGTGGGAAATCTGTTGTCAATTCAAAGACAGTCAATAGAAAGACTCACATGTTACGGTAGTTGCAAACATGAAAAAAGTATTTTAAAAAGAAAACCAAACACACAGAAATGATTTTAACGTTTTATCTATTCAACAAGTCTTTAGAACTAGATAAAATTGCAAGCTAACTGGAGCTTATGCAAACTTGCTGAAATAGTTACATCTGAATTACTCCTAAAATGATGAATATCCAATTTAAAATTAAACTGATTAAATTAACAATAGATGAACAATAACATTTTAAGACCAATTAAATTTGAATGAAATAACTTCCTCCATGAATTCTATTTTGTGTATTTGTTCCATAAAAATTACAAATAGAGTATATCACTGCAGAATATGAGTGAATTCAATCTAACTGCAGCAGGAACACACATAACAATTTCTGCTTAAAATACCCGGATTTTAATATTCAAACACATCTGGTAAAATAAATGAAAGAATATCTTACACCACTTGAGAGAACAGAGTGTTTACTTTTACCAGAAATTGTTATAATTGCACAACATTTAAAAAATAAAAACCACTAAATTTTAAGGAAACATCATTTAAAACTAGGTTTATTTAAAACATGGGATAGTATTAATAAAACAGCATAATAAAATAAAGTACAAAAGATTTGCTTCCTTAATTTAAACATGCCATAAGCCCTTCTTCCTTTAAATTTTAATTATGATTTTGGTTGAATATTGCCGATTATTACAACTTAAAAAAAAACAACAGGAAACTATTTTGCAATATAAAAAGTAATCTCTGGTCTACAGTATAGTATAAAAATGGTTAGTTTAATAATAAAAGGTGACACATCCTAAACAGATGCAGTAGAATTTTCCTTCCCTGCTTCAACTGTTCTTCGCTCTTCAGCAAAACAAGAGAAAACAAGAATTCAATGAAGTCCTGATTAAATAATCCACAGGCTGGAAAAGCTCAGGGGAAGGCTTCAAGGAATTTGAAGCAAAATAAGGCATTTTACTTAGAGTCAAGTAAATTTATATGTAGATTTGGTTAAGGAAAAAAATCACTGTCAAAATAGATGATAGATATGTGGCTATAGATGAATCAACTGGTTTAAACAAGCCTCAGCTACGTGAGACAAGTGAGGCAAATAACCTATTTGTGGTAACATCAAGTTATGATAGAAGTACACAATTTCAGCATTTGTCTGACATCACCATGCAATATCATCATTTTGATATCATCATGCTTCATCACATATGCCATTATGTTATGTAATAGCATAAACCAGTTTGGTCTAGTGGTTAAGACACCTGGCTAGAAACCAGGAGACTGTGAGTTCTAGTCCTGCCTTAGCTATCAATGCTGGCAGGATGACTTTGGGCCAATCACCAGGAAATAATAGTGGGTTCTATCTTAGGCATGAAAACGCCTGGGTGATTTTGGGCCAGTCAGTCTTTCTCAGCCCTACCCACCTCACAGGGTTATTATTATGGGGAAAAGTATAGGAGGAATGAGCATTATGTAGACCTTTGGGATGCCTAGGGCAGGCGGGCCTGGACCTGTGCTAGGCCTCCGAGGGTCTCCTCCACCCCAGGGATCCTGTGCCTCATTTAATGACCTTCATGTTCATTTAACAGCTGCATCAGGGAAAGCAGGGATGGGGTGATTTTGCTTAATGGTCACTGTAGTATGAGACTCTAATAGCAGGCTCCATTTTGGTCATATCTCAAGGATTACCTGTAATGCATTATAATTTCCAGTCTCTCTATATCTATTTTACACAATATCCATTATGACAACCACTGAAAACCAAGCCTATTTCATTGAGCTGGATGTTCTTGCAGAAATCAGTGTAATATTTAAGGAGGGAAATGGCATACGAAAGGATATGAATCATAATCCAGTGTTTGAGTAAGGACTCCAGTCAGAACAAATTCTGCACTGTGGACATCTGCAAAATATCGAAAGAACATACAAATATTATAAAAATTTAATCAGTTAGGGAAACCTGGCAGTTGGATCCCAATAAAATGTGGCTAAAAGGCAGATGTGCATTTGACCAGATTAAATCAGTGGCAAGTCATATGCTGGGCACCTGCCAGATGCAATTTTGGGTTCTTCTATACACCTAAGTAGTGCCTTAGCCAAGAGATAAATATACCACACCCAAGAATTTTCTTGGTTCCAAGTCATAAAATGACCTGGCACAAAAGTCAAATGTCTTTTCCTATTTAAACTATTTTAATATCTTACTGGATGGCATAATGGAAGATAAAATTGTCAATATTGGTATATCTGGCAATTCATTTCAACTTTTTATTTTTTATTCTTTTACACTAATCCATCTCTCTTTCACACTAATATATGTAAATTCAACTATATTTTATAAACTCAGTAATTGTCTAGAGTTGCTAGGAATCAGGCAGTATATAAATCTAATAATCATAATTATCTTTAATATTCAAATATTTTTATTTCTAATTATTAAGAGTGCCAAGAAAATATAATTTAACATATCCATTATTTTATAAGTAATTCGCAACATTTTGAGAATAAGAAAATGACAAAAAAAAATAGAAAAAATATATTTCATTACAGAATGCACAAAAATAGAATGTAGTTCCTGACTTTCAAGCATAACTGAGCCCAAAATTTCCATTACTAAGCAAAATAGTTTAGTGAGCTTTGCTGTATTTTATAACATTTCTTGCAACAGCTGTTAAGTGAATCGCTGCAGCTATGTTAGTAACAGAGATGAATCTGGCTTCCCAATAGATTTTGCTTGTCAGAAGGCCACAAAAGGTGATCATATGACTCCAGGGACACTGCAACCACCATCAATATGAGTCAGTTGCCAAGCACCCAAATTTTGATCACATGACCACGGGGATGCTGCAATATTTCTGTGTGAAAAATGGTTGTAAGTTACTTGTTCCAGTGCCACTGTAATTTAGAACACTAAATTAATGGTTATAAGTCGAGGACTACCTGTACATTATCTGGCCAGAAGGAATTTTGCCAAAGTAAGACTGAAATGCAAATACTGTCAGCATATACTGTAATATTATTTTTGTATGAGGATTTTTTTCAGCAATATTTTAAAAATCATCCCAATGGTCAATTGTTATGCAGGCTGCCAATCCTATCTGTTCTTGCTGCCCTGAAATGAAAAATAGCAGTACCAAAATTATTCCAAGCATCCACTGTTTCCTATAGCTAGAACATTCAATTTATCCCAAAATTGTCCTTTTGCATCACAGCCAACTGTAATGTTCAAATGAAACTGCATTCAGGCTTGAAATAAAACACTAATAAATAGGTAATATTAAAAAAAAAGATTAAGGCACAATTATTATCTAATCCATTTTGTAAAGATGTTTTGGTTGTTAATATTGATTACTGCATCAATATTTAGATGTTGTATTTATATAAAT
This sequence comes from Ophiophagus hannah, assembly GCA_000516915.1. Lineage (NCBI taxonomy): Eukaryota > Metazoa > Chordata > Lepidosauria > Squamata > Elapidae > Ophiophagus > Ophiophagus hannah. The sequence continues at coordinate 146,978 of AZIM01003249.1, read as the reverse complement.
ATATATATTTATCTTATAAATAAGAGAAATTAAGAGCAGATTCATGTAAATTCATGAAGTAGCATGTGGCTTGGGGCAACTATAAAAAAATAAAAAACTGTGATAAGCAATATATTCTCCTCCACATTCTAACCACTAAGTATGCCTTTATTTATTTATGAAATGTAAATGCTGACTGACTCCAAAGTGACTCTGGCAGCTTACATGAATAGTAAACAAAATCTGTAGCATGCTCCTGCTGAAGCTCTAAGTCCAAAGGGCAGCTGAGGCTTGGGACAGGATTGTGCCTGTGTGGCTTCTCATGACCACACATTCCCTGTGATTCACACGGAGGAGATGCCAGGCTCTGAAAAGGACTAATAAACGCTTAGAGCATTGCTGGAGAAAAAAAGAGGGATGAAGCCACGAGACACAACTTAGAGCTGCTATTAAGGCCTACCTGTTGGCAGTAACAGCAGCAAAACACTATTATTTATCAGCCCTTATTGCATCCCATACAGTGTCACTCAATGGCCCTGTTCAGGATCACCTGGTCTCTCCTGGAACACAGAGGCTCAGTGATCATCTTCAGGGTTCCGTAGAGGAATTTGTGGAACACCTGATGGACAGGTTGCTCAGATTTGTTTCCAGTTGGAACCTACAGGTGGTGCAGGACCATCTGAGATGCCTGAGGGAAGGTCTTACCTGGTTATCTGGGAATAGTTTGACCCTGTTGAAGCTGATGAAGTGGACAAATTCCTCAAAGCTAACAGTGCAACCACCTGCCAATTAGATCCCTGTACCTCCTGGTTGGTGAAAGCGTCTAGGACAGTGACAGCCAAGTAAGTTCAGGCAATGATAAAGGAGGGCACATTTCCAGGACCTTTTAAGGAGGTCCTGGTTTGCCCTCTCCTCAAAAAAAATCATTGATTGATTCTACCTGTCTGGACAATTTTTGTCTAGTTTCCCACTCTCCGTTTTAGGAATGTTGGTAGAAAAGGTGATTGATTGGCAGCTTCAGAGGGTCCTGGATGAAATGAATTATCTAGACCCCTTCCAGTTAGGTTTCAGGCCTGGTTATGGGGCAGGAACAACATCGCCATACTTACAAATGTTCTCTGGCCAGAGCAGGATGGGGATAGTACATTCTTTGTTGCTAACCTTAACCCTTGACCTCTTAATGACTTTCGATACCATTGACCATAGTATCCTTTGGGGCCAGGTGTGGGGTTTTGGGGTTGGGCAGTGCAGTTTTTACTGATTTGGCTTCTTCTTTCAAGGCCAGTCCCAATCAGTGTAAATAGGGAGTGAGAGGTCCAGTCCATGGCTGAGGCACACCACAAAGGCTTGGTACTTTCTCCACTCCTTTTCAACACCCTCACAAAGCCAGACGGTGAGATCTTTCATCATCATGGGGTGAGGTATATTTCATCTCCATCCCAGGTGACCCAAGCAGTGACTTGAAGCTAAGTGGGTGTGGATGGAGGAGAACAGACATTAATCAGCTCAATCTGGTAAGGCTAGGCGGCTTAGGGTGGGTAAGAGCTTCTAGCTCCAGGATTTAACATATTTAGTTCTGGATGGGATTTGCTCTACCACAGACAGACCTGGTGTACAATCTGGTGGTTTTCCTGGACTGGCAACTGCTAGTCAATGAGCAGGTGGTGGTCATGTCTAGAAGGGCATTTGCACAACTTTGTATTGTGTGCCAGCTGCACCTTTTCCTCGATTGGGAGTCCCTGTACTCAGTCACTCAAGCCCTGGTCATCTCACGGTTAGACTACTACAATATGCTTTATATGGGGTTACCCTTGAAGAGTATCAGAAGCTTCAGCCATTGCAGAATGCAGCAGTGCAGGCAATTTTTGGCCCCCTGAAGGTGGCTCATGTTACACTGCTGTTTTGCAAGTTTAATAAACAAACAGCAAAACAGAACTAACTGTAAGAAAGCCCTATTATGGTGAAGCTCTGGAGTCTGGGAGAGCACGATGAGGAAAAATGCAATATGTAAATCAATTCCAAAATACCTATATATTATGTATCAAATTGCATGTTTAAACATGTAAGTATGACCTAAGGATATTAAGCACCTACCTATGTTTCTAGTAAAGTATTCTCGACATAAGTGTAGATCATTTTCACAAGCGACAAGGATAATCTCTGACAAGCTCTAAATTAAAAAAGAAAAAAGAAACTGAAACGGTTGATGTAGTTTACAGCTAAATATTCCATAAAAGAATAGAGATAACACACCCACCTTATTTTGTTTATGTTCCATAACTGTTCTGAAAGAAGGTTGTTTAGATAATAACTTCCCACCTGCAGATTCCACAATTGATTTCATAGTATGTAGGCTAGGAGAAATTCCAGGAGTAATATAGAAATATTTCCCCTAAAACAAGAAAAGTTCAAAGCACATTTACATTTTACCCATTATGTATTTAAAGGTATATGTTTCTACTTTTTTTGAGGGTCATTTACAGGCATAAAAGCCTTTATCAAAAATATGGTCTTTGTCTTAGAAAACGTATTTATGGACTTGTTTGATCATGGAAAATTGTGATTTTATGTGACCCTGAATGTAAGAACAGTAGATGCAGGATGCATGGGCATGAGCTGCCACAAGGAACTGAATTGTCTCCAACATTATATAACTAACATACCAACACACACACACACACACACACACACACTCAACCAATGCCCAACAATAAATGTCTATTACTCTATGCAGATGATATAGCAGTGGGCTCACAAAGATCAACTTTTGATGAGGTAGTTGGGAAACATAGAGTAGCATTTGAAGAATTAGGATGATATTGCACCATCAACGAAAAGCCTTGCAGAGGCTTTTTCCAAGCCTCTGGGAGGCCGAAAAAGGCCTGAAACCAGAAGAAAAATCAGCTGTGAGGCGCGTGCATGCGCATGAGGTAATATGCCTGCGACTCACATGCTGGCACAAATGGCTCTGAGTGCCACTTGTGGCACGCATGCCATAGGTTCACCATCATGGTTATAGGGCAAGGGAACAGACTATAGCCCTGTCCAACACCAAAGTATCTCAGTGTGACACTTGACAGGATGCTCTCTTTTAAACAGCACTGCCTAAGCACTAAGGCTAAATGAGCTTGAGAAACAGTATCATCTGGAAATTGATAAAGCTGTAAGACGGTAATGCAACCATCTATGTTGCGCACATCAGCTTTGAGCATCTCTGTAGCAGAGTATGCTGCTCCAGTGTAGCGCTTCTCTGCATATGCGAAACAAGTTGATGTAGCCGTCAATGAAGCAGTACACATAGTAACAGGTGGTTTCAAATCTACACCAATTGAGGAAATGTATCCTCTCACTGGCATTGCCCCAGCTAAGATCAGGACAGAAGTAGCTGAGGGAACGTAGCAAGATAATGATTCTCAACATTCTCTGAATGGACATGTGCTACAAGCCTTAGATCTAGGAACATTATGGCAAGAAAAAAACATTCTTGAGGGTACACATACTACATGGAGGAGCGGGCAAACCAATATGCTTAAGTGGAGGCTCTTAGTGGATAACAACACTGAATGTGGAGAGATGCAGAGCCCGGCCCATCTGCTGGTATGTCGGCTACTACCAGAAACATGTACCGATAATGATTTCTTTTTGGCCAACAACAAAGCCATAAAAGTGGCCTCGTTCTGGCAGTTTAAAGTTTGATCTAGATATGAAAGAAGAAGAATCACATAAACGATAATATTTACATTTATTCTTGACTGGAAACCCATATAAACTTTTGTAAAAAAAAAAAACTGGAAAGTTGAACTTTTATGATTTATGATTTTGAAGACCAGATAGCATAAATTATAGAAAGAGAGGAAGACATGAATTTATAATTGTACTTATAATTGTTATAAAGAACAGAAGTCATTTTTTGTATCCTTTTTCTTCTACTTTTACTTTCTTCTTTCCACTTTTAGCTTTCTCTTTGATTTCTATTTTTTCTTCTATAATAGTTTGTATTAGTTTTTACTTTTTTGGGGGGGGGAGTCTATATGGGGATGTAATGTTTGTAAATTTTTTTCCAAGCAGAAAATAATGCATCTTTTACACTTTAACATTCTGGGAAAAAATTAATAATGACTATTTTGTGGAAACTAAATGAATCTTGCGCTCTAACTGAAACTTGTTCTCTCACTTTGCTCCTGAAGGACAAGGAACATTTCAGGCAGATAGATGGGATTAGTACATAAAGTATAATTGGTTTATTTATTTGAAATTGTTTGGTTTATATCCCACCCTTCCTTCAGATATTTAGGATGATTTACAAGGGATCATTCTCCCCTAAAACATCCTTCCCTGTGCAGGAAGTTGGGAAAAGACTGAGTGACTAGGCCAAACAGATTTATTTTTCCTTTCTGATTTTCTTATTACATTACCAGGCCACCTATAACCATTTGCAACAGAATATGGTAAGCGCCCTGACACAGTTAATCTGCTTAGAAGCTGGAGTTGTCAACCATATAATTCCTTCAATATACCCAGGAAAAATGTGATTAAATTAGACACGTGACCATAGGTGAGAGCAAACAATGCTCTGCATCACTTTTTCTTCTACAAATCCAGTTTTGAGGCACAAGCCTACTGGTTAGGACTTCTTAACATGTTACCAAAGGTAACACTTGTTCTTTCAAATACAAATGGAATGATCCACAAATCAAAATGCCAATACACAGTTTTATAAATGTTGTGTCATATTAGAAGATGCTTATACAAGCAATATCCTAGGTCTTGTTTTCAGTTAATTCTCCATCATAAACTTTAAACAAAGAATTCACACTGCCACCAAGAGTCAACATATAAAACTACCATACATAATGTATAAAACTAGATAACATAGATTTTTTTTTCTGAAATTAACTGCACCTACAGAATTTTCCTAGAGAAGTCATTGATTCCACTTTGACTTCCTAAGCACAATAGTCAAGTCATATATGTCGAACTAAGATAATGACTTGTGACTGGCTGGTAAGCAGAGTTAATCAATAAAGGACAACATTTCTAGCTCAGGGTCCTTGGTGTTTGCTTGTTTTCTTGCAAACATTTCATTACCCTAACTTGGTAACATCATCAGTTCTAATAAGGAGTGCTGTTTGCTGTCAGTTTATATTCTGGTGTCTTGCCTGTCTGTGTGGAGGGGCAGTCTTAGAGATTCTTTTGTTGGGCTGTTTATTAAACAGGCTCATTTAAACACACTGCAGCAAGCCAGAACAGCAGAAAAAGGAAATGGAGCATCTATACAACACATTCCAACAAATGGATACCTACACAACTATCAAAAAGTCCCTGACCTCTCAAACCAATTCAGCACAACCAACACAAACCCTAAAAATAATTACACTGCTATACATCAAGAATATCACAGAATCCACAAACTACTACAACCACATGGAATCAGCATAGCACACAAACCAACTAAAGCCCTTCAAAACATCCTAAGCAAACCAAAAGACCCAGCAACTCCAGAAGAAAAAACAGGAGCCATCTACAACATNCTGTGTAGGACAAACAGGCAGAAGAAGACCAGCAGAATGCATCCATGAACACCAACTAGCAGTCAGAAGACATGACGAAAGTTCTTTAATTTCACAACATATAGATAGATTTAACCATAGTTTCCATTGGGAAAATGTGATAATCCTAGACCAGGCCAAATCCAAAAATGCCAGGGAATTTCTAGAAGCCTGGCACTGTAACCAATCAACCATCAATGGACACATAGACATGAACAACATCTATAGGCTATGCAAAAGCCAACCAGCACAAAAGAGAATAGATTCCAGCACCTCTCCACCAGCAATCAGCACCTAGATCAGCATAGATTAACCCCAAGGTTAATTTAAGACCAACAATCAAGAAACTGCCAAAGATCCAGCAAAAACTGACAGCAAACAGCACTCCTTACAAGCACTGATGATGTTTCCTAGTTCCAGTAATGAAATGTTTGCAAGAAAACAAGCAAGCTCAGAGAGCACCAAGGACCCCTCATTTCATGCTACAAATACTTTCTTTTATTGGTAACACTAATGCACTTCTAATCCACAGTTTTTAGAAACCAAAAATATGAATTCCAACTAATTAGTTATTTGTGCTTGGATATATGTAGATTCACTTTTGAAGCAAATGGTACCCTGTTCAAGATATTAAACTCCATTTCCTTTCCAACTTGGTTTTCTGGTTCCCAATTTCTTTTGGGTTAGCCTCCTGTGTTGTTGTTTTTTTTTTTAGATTGAATGACATGGATTTCTCCCCTGGAATTCTCCTTAAAGATCTGCTCTTTGGTTTTTGTAAACTATGTTGCTGATCTTGCCCTCCAATATGTGATGATATATAGATATGTAGCTCTCAGTAAACAAACACAATTATACCTTAAAGAGTGGTGCCGCCTGCGCTCTCTTTAGAGATTCTTCCAAACTGAAACAGAAAAGGACTTCAGCCTCTGCATCTCGGAGCATGTAGCTTTGTTCTTCTATAAAAAGGTTTGAGGGGGGACATAACTTTAATTTTTCAAAACACAAGATGGTGAAAGCATTTATTCATTCTTAAGAATTATTCTGAGAAAGTTTGAGATGCTTAAAAGTTACCTTGGCACCAGCAGTTAAAAATTTAAATACTTCACTGATGTTCACTAAGTTTAAAGAGTGGAAGATCACCAATTGGACTGACTGCATTAATGCCTTTAAAGAATTCATATAAAAACTGCAATACAGGAAGTTCTTAGGTTAGGATACCAATTGGGGCTAGGAGTACCGTCACTAAGCAGTGCATCATGAACTGTAATGTCACTTGATTGCAATGCTTAGTGACGGCCATCTTGGCAGTACAAGTTGCTGTCATAAACCCAGGACCATGCTGTTAAGCAGCAAGGGAGTAATGCTATGGGAGCAATGCTATGGGAGGAATGGGGGCAATGCTATGGGAGGAGTGGGGGATGCGGTCAAGTGCTATAAAGCGCAGATGGGCTGGCGGAAGCTGTGGGTGAGTGGGAGGCTGCTATGGGTGGGCAGGCAGGCACTACGGAAGGCGGATGGGTGTTACAGAGTACGAGATCCCTGGGGCCAATTTACCAGAGCAACTTATGACCTTCCCTGCCTGCTTTGTCTCTAATTTTTCCCGTGAGAAGCTGACAGGAAAGGTCACAAATGGCAAATACATGACTCTGGCTCACTGCAATATTGTAACTGCAAGCAGGGCACCCAACTGCCTTGATTGCAATCGTGTGACTATGGAAATGCTGCAACGGCCAGAACTTCAAGGTTCGGTCATATACTGTACATCCATTTTTTCAGCACTGCCATAACACTGAACCGTCACTGACAAATGAACATAAGCCAAGGACCACATGGAAGATGAAGAATGAGGGGGGGGGGCGGAAAAGAAGAGGGGGTCAACCTAGTCTTCAAAGCACCTGAAGGAAGGACAAGAAGCAACAGATCAAGGAGAGATCCAGCCTAGAACTAAGCAGAAATTTGCTGACATTACAATTAATCAGTGGAATGACTTGTCTCCACTGAGAATGCTCCAACACTGGAGGTTTTAACAAGAAATCGGACAATTATTTGTCTGAAGTGGTATAGGGTTTCCTGCTTGAGCAGGGGGAGTTGGATTGGAAGATCTCCAAGGTCCCTTCCAAGTCTGTTTTTCTATTATATCACACTCTTTAGACTACTAAAACAGAGGGGTTAGAGGTAGAGTCAGAAATGGATTTTTGGGTGAATTGACTTGTAAGAGATCAGTTTCAAAATGACACAGCAGTTTATTCAATTCTAGTCAAGCATATTAAAAATAGTATTTTAGAGGAGAAAACATTTATTCTAATTACTTCAGTGAAGTTAATTTACTTATAATCCGAAGGACACCAGTTCCAATCAAAGTTCCACTGTGTCACATCTGAAAGAAGGATTCTACAATACAACTCTTACTTTGTTCAACATGGCCATTTACTAACCTATAAATTTCTGACTCTTGAAACATTCTTCCAACCATTCTGGAATTACAATATGTTTTGCAATTGAAACTGCTGTCAGGAATTTTACAGTGCGGGTTACTTTACTAGCTATCACATGAGTACACTTCTGAGCAGACTCTGCTATGTTGCCTCCAAGAATATAGACTTTCTAAAAATGGAAGAAAAAGGGAAAAAAAACAAGAGTTTTAGAACTTTTAGTCATAATAGGATAACAGACTAGAACATGAATTGTGATTATGCACTCAATGGACAACCATGTACATGGGGAAAAAAACTTCTAAAAAAACGCTCAATTATTACACAGTGATTTTTGATACCATGGCTTGATCCAGTCACACATTCGTGAGTGGAGATAACCGGCATATTGTAAAATCAACCCTAAAGTCACATGAAATATTTTAATTCAAGAAGGAATTCACCTTTATGTACTGATGCACTTGAGCAGGCTCAAATCCTGTAAAAAGAACCACTGGTGTCAATTCTGGTGGGAGTTTTTTTATAGGTGTTGGCAAGTCTTCAATTCTAGAAATATAAAATTACCTTAATGTTATTTTTAACTTTTTAAATCAAGTAATTTAATAATTACTTCCTAAATCCAAAATTAGGGCAATAGCATATAGTGCTCTGTTATGCTGAATGTCAAAATTAAAGATTTTTTTTTTCATTTAGTAGATTATAAAATAAAAGGGGCATGTCTGCTTCTGCTGTGATATTTCATATTCCTCTGACATGTCTCTCACTTCCAAATGTTTGCTCCTTGATTTGTCCCCATGGTTATACTTTCTTCCAGGTATGTGTAACTCAAAAACGTACAATGTTTAAAATCTAAAACAGTAACAAGACCACTTGCAAGCAAATATTGAATTGCTTAAGCATTGTCATTTTCTTACCTTGGCCTCTTGATTGAAGGTTGAATTACTGCTTCATTCTGCTTTGGTTTAAGTGGTAATCTCACATTCTACAATTAGACAAGATATAAATTTGGTTTTCTTAAGCATTATTTATAGTTTTGTACCAATATATTTAAATATATATAAAAACATACACTGTCTTAAAATCATGTAAGTGTATAGCACAACCCTGCTTCTGCCAACTCATAAAATTACATTCCAGGAAAATAACCGTATTTTAGTCATAATGCTGCAGTGGAAAAGATACATGTATTATGTACTTAAAAGTTTTGTGATGCTTTCCAAACAATTTTCTTTATTTCAAGTATGCTATCTAGCTTAGTTCATCAATTATTACATAAGCACTTAAATATTCATAGTAGAGAATTCAATCCCTCAAGACATGAAGAACACAGAGACCCACCTTCATATATATTACAAGTTCAGGATGTGGTATTATGCACACAAGTAGAAATATGCCTGTGCGAAATGCTGAGCTCAAGCAACTGGAAAGATAAAATGACGGGACACCTAATGTAGGTCCTCTCTCTATACTGGAAGATCCATGGTATCTTCCTAGTTTGCTGAGCTCTGGGAGCTCAGTTGCAGAAGCAATGCTTGGAGCAGTGGTGCAGGAAGACCAAAAGGAATTCTGACCAAGCACAAGTATAAGCTCAAAACTACACCATAGTAGTGAAAGGCAACGTAAAGTGTAGTTGTTCTCTCAAATTGTGCTATAGACTATCAGCTGTTGCTATTATTAACAGATAACAGATAATCAGAGTTG
>AZIM01003249.1:122494-132637 GCA_000516915.1 Ophiophagus hannah | reverse complement strand
GGTTTTTCTTTGAAGACATTTCGCTTCTTACTCAAGAAGCTTCTTCAGCTCAGGTCATCAGGTCATCCTCAATTCCATTTGAAAATGAAAAGTGGAGGCACTTGCCTCACAAACATGATACAAGGAAACGTTGTCACATTATCTTTCATGGACTACAGACTCTTTGCAGCATTTCATAAAGATCTAAAAATCTGGCTATGTTCCTGAGTCTGGGATGCTGAATGTATTGGAGCTCAGCTTCGTGACTTTGTTGTTAACTAGCCAAATATCTCAGCTGCTAAACAGTACTTATTTATTTTTGATAAATATTTTACTTAGGATTTTTTTTATTATTTTGAAATATTTTTGTTTTAACTGTATATATTTTGAATTGTAAGCTTCTCAGAATTATTGCGTTGGGCTGCAGAAATTGAATGAATATATTTCAAAAACACCTCTATTATTATTGTCTGTATTGTGAAATAATGCAGAGAAAGAGAGAAACCCACTCCTTGTTTTTTGTTAACCGCTTTTCATTTTTCAGCTTTATTTCAAGAATACTTAAGTCTGCACTCTGCACATTTGCTTGCAAGTGATCTATTTTATTTACTTGGACCCCACCTTTATTATTTTTATGAATAACTAAAGCAGTAACATATCCAACATACCTTCCTCCTCCTATTTCCCCACAGCAACAATCCTGGGAGGTGGTTGGGTTGAGAAACAGTGACTGGCCTAAAGTCACCCAGCCAGCTTTCATGGGTAAGATAGGACTAGAACTCATGGTCCCCTAGTTTCTAACCTGGCACCTTAACTCTAGACCAAACTGATTCCCATGCACTGTGGAAAAGCATGTTGCTTAGAAAAATTGCAGGCACATATCCTGCCTTATTCCCCTCATATTTAAGCCTTCTCTCTTGATCAGTATAACAGAGTTACCAATAAAGCTGCAAGCCTGAAACATGTTTAGGAGGAGACTGGGGGAGATGGGTGTTTTGGAATAACCAGCAAACAATGTAAAGTTCTCTCTGCCACACCTTTCAAAGTGGGGGACTACACAGTAATCGCACATGACTAGCTAGTAATTCAAGCCACATTTTTTTCTAACATCGGCAAATATCAAATATTAACACAAGCAGCAGGAAAAAAATCTTAGATTTAATTTGGGTTTACTTTAATTTTTGTTTGTTTTTCTCTTGAACCAATGAGACTCTTATTGTTTTGTTTTTGAGCCAATGAACAACTTCCTACTGTAGTTAAACTTTCTGGAAGAAAAGGGCAGTATATTAAGCTTCAAACTTTAAGATGTTTGTAGAGTTATATATTAATTGGATATACTCTCTGCTACTGATAATAAATTAAGACTATACAAACTATATTTTAAAAACTTAGAGTTATTAGACTTTTACCTTAACTGGAAATGATATATGGTGTTCTGTCATACCTGTGCATACATATTACTAAGTTGACTTTCACAAAGAAGATGTGTACATCGGTTTGTAAGTGTAGGATCAACTGTACCACCATGAGTCTGGATTACCTAAAATAAAAAATAAAAGAACTTAAAAGACATGTCAGTGTAACATAATATAGATATAGAAATGTTTGAAGCTACCTAGTCAACAGGAAAAAAACCCTAAAACAATGGTGAAATACTGCATCTTTTGATAAAAACAGGTATAGTTTGGATACTGCTAAACATATTTTATTATAATTCATTTATTACAAAGAAACTACTGCACATTTATTTTTAAAAATAGGTTAATTTGATTTTTCATTAAAAAGGTACTTAGAAATTCTGATTTGAAAAATATTTACAAATGAAACTGATATTTACCCTTTTCCAAGTTGCCAACAGTTGTTTATCAGACATCTGTTCAGGGTAATCAGCAATTGCAAAGACACAACCCAGTAAAAAAAATTCTTCAGGAACTGAAAAAAATAAGGCAGTTGAAATTCATCTAAAACCTTTTTTCTCTTAAATAGTAATTAATGCAATCATCCACAATGGTATGTACATTTAAAACTTGGTTCCTCTCAAACCAATCAAACCGATCAATACTGAGATACAGATGCCTTGTCTTTACTTGTCTTTCAAATGCAACAAGTTGCCTTCTTGCTAAGAGTGTGCAAAGCATTTCAATTCCCAAATAGCCATTTTACAGATTCCAAGATTGAAAGTAATTCAATCTTGAGAATTGTGTTTCAAAATCAGAACAAATTACATTGTTTTGCTCTATATTTTGACCAATATTATTCCAAGGTTCCAAAAATTCTAACAGCAATTCGGCTGCTGCTTTGTGATTTGCACATTGCATGTCATCCACTAGCTTAGCAGACAGCAGCGAAAACCAGTTGTGTCCATATAGCTATTAGTTTGGAATGAAACAGGAAATGTGGGAATGGATCATTGAGAAAGGAGTCACATGAGGCAGAGGTTAAGAATATCTACCTGTCTGATTCTGCTATAAGAAAGTTGCAATCCATGCAAATGTGTGGACTGAATGTTTTTAGAGGACAATATTTGACAAATATACCCCATTCCCCATATTAAAAGAAAGCTGACACAGAGGGAAGCATATTGGATTCAAGTGCTAACTGCATTCAAAATGTAACCATAACATTTGAGATATCACATTTTGAAGCATAATGCAACCGAATAATTTGGTTTTCTTCTAGTGCTCTAGTATGAAGTTAGGTAAGCCAGAAATCCATTTCTAGGTCAATTCAATTGATGACACTTAAAAACTGGACAGAGGTCCAAAAGTCCTAAAAGCAATTTTTAAACATTTTATCTATGTGCAAGAACTTCCTCAGGGTAGTAGCTATCCTTGATTTCTTTGGTTTCTCATATATAATGGCTCACAGCACAGCCTTTTTAGAACTGTCCTGCTTCTCTACTTGCTTCTTTCATAAATCCACTGAATGGGAAAAGGCTTGCCTTGCTGACAGCTGTTTGTACTGATCACGGATACTGTGCATGCTAATATATCCGTATCAAGTTTGCTTTAGTTGATTTACTCCTGACCAATAATTTGACAGCCAAAATAATTTTTTTCTCATTTTAAACAATTTTGCCTCAAAGTGTAAGAAGAAAATAGATCAATCACTGATCTATCTCACAGGGTTGATCTTTGGGGAAAAATAGGGAGAAACACTAAGCACGCCATCTTGAAATCCTGTACAAAAGTCAGGATGGATATAACTAATTAACCTACCTTCTATAGATGGGTCGTGTCCAAACAGCTGATGCTGCTGCAGTTGTTGCTGCTGGAGATTCTGTGGTGCCTGAATTGGAACTTGATGGTGTAGTGTCTGAGATGTTGAAGTCAAGTGTTGTGATGCCTGATTTTGCATTTGCTGCTGCTGCTGCTGCTGCTGCTGCATTTGTTGCAAGTGCTGCTGCTGGAGTTGTTGCTGCTGGAGTTGTTGCTGCTGCTGGTGCTGATGCTGTAACTGCTGAAGGTTTTGCTGCTGAAGCTGCAATTGCTGCTGCCGCTGCTGCTGCAGGTGCTGCTGTTGCAATCGATGCAACTGCTGCTGCTGCTGGAACGGCATGGGCTGTGGCGGCCGATGCATTTGTTGCTGGGAGTGTATCAGGTGGGAAGGGAAGGGCAGCGGCTGCTGCTGCTGCTGCTGCTGTTGCTGNTGCTGCTGAGGAAACTNCTGCTGCTGCTGCTGTTGCTGCTGCTGCTGAGGAAACTGGTGCTGATGGACTTGCTGCTGTTGTGCAAACTGATGCGGCTGCTGTGGGAAAGGTGGTTGGGGAACCTGACCCTGTGGCGGCTGGGACTGTTGCTGCAGCTGCAGGAGTTGCTGGGCTTGGAGATGCAAGAGATGGTGATGCTGCTGCTGCTGCTGCTGAGGCTGGTGATGCTGAGGCGGAGGCGGCTGCACTAAGCGTGTTTCCGGGGCCAGTTTGACCTGGCTAAGCAAGACTGCATTGGGATGCCCCTGCTGGCTGTGGTTTACCTGTGGCTCCAAAGTTTTTGTGGGTGCTGAAAGCGACTGCAAGATCTAGAAAACAACACGGATGCTTTATTATAGTTATAGTTCTGTTTTTTCCCTAACACTTCTCCGGGGTAAAAGCTACCAAGATTATTCAGAACGAATCAAATTATAAAGACACAAAAATAGGAAAAGTGGATTAAATATACTTAGACAACATTAAAAGCAAATGAAAGCAAACACGCTAGCATGTTTTTGAAAGTTGAGGATGGGCAACATTATAGTCCCGAATAAAGTGCATCACTCCCATACTGACAAAGCGATATTACCGTCAAGGGGACTTTCCTGAAGATCTTAGTAAACAACTACACACATATAGTGAAATAAATGTTTCCTTAATTTATTAGATATTTGGATAAACCAACATTTGGCATTTAATCTGAAAAATAACTTGCACCAGTGAGACCTGCAATACTGCTGTAGGAATGCTTTCTTGATACTATGCCTTGGTTAATTGCACTTAGCTCGACTTGAAGTCTAAAGGCTCTTAAAGAGCTGCCCTCATTAGGCTGTAGATAATTTCTTCCAGTTAAGTCAAGACTTCAGAAATGTTTCAAGTAATTCACCAAAACACAGATATGCAAATAGAATTCTTTCAAGAACTACCATGTAAAAATCCAAGACTGGGTAGAAAAGAAAAATGCCATCTTAAATTATGTTTTTATACTCCACTTGACTTTCAGAAAACATCCTACATTTTAACAGCAAAACAATCACATTTTTCTCTTCAAAATGTTGTTTTTATTTCTGAAGTTCATAGACAATTCATGTATTCAAAAAACTGAGGATGATCAAAGGTGGTCTAAGAACTCCAAACAGAAAATCTTAAACCAACAACAAAATCTTCATTATGACAAGTGACAAGTGTGTTTGCAATTCTGCATGCATCACTTCAGGGAAGTCCCAACTACTGATAAAAAATGAAGACAGAAAGTGTTCGCTTTCAAGTAATGTTTTATCAACGTATACTTTGAAAAAGTACTTACATGTGCTACATTTGATTGCCTATTAACCTGCTGAATATCAGCATTATTGGTAATATTTCTTAGCGTCCGGACTGCAGGACTCCATGTTGCCATCATTTCAGGATGTCCAGAACTTTGCGGAGTTTGTACTGAAGCCATTATATTACTTCTGATATCAGGGGACAAAATATTGCCAGGGACAGGTGGGACATTGGCACACAAATTAATCAATCCAGAATCCTTGCCTGGAGTCAATGTGTGTTTTCTGGCAACAGTCTGTGGAACTTCAGCTGTGGTCCAGTTCAAATTTCTTTCATGCTTTTCAGGAGAGGAATCTGATGAGTCGTCAAACATAAGTTCTCCTTTGTTTTTGTCAGCATCAATAGACTTAGGAGAAAAAGTTCGATTGCCCAAAGGAGATCCTTCTTGAGAAGATGGTGGACTTGATAACTTTTCATCAGTACTCCCTTCATTTTGGGAATCCTGCTCTTCATTTTCTTCCTCCTCCTCCTCCTCCTCCTCTTCTTCTTCATATATTATTAAACGGGGGTGATAGGGAACCTCATCTTTTTTGGTTTTATCAGATATAGAATCTAGAATCCAGTCAGGTGTCACGATTTTAATGTTCTCTCGTTTACTAGCACATTCGTATTTTTCCTGGAAAGGACAAAAATGTTTGAAATGTAAATATTATAAATGCAAACTGAATGAATTCAAAATGTTTCAAATGTCAGATTGCTGATAGGTGAAACTTACTTACTTACTTACTTACTTACTTACTCTGTAGTTGCTCAACTACCAATAGGTATCTCAGCTAAATTCAAAATGCTGGTTATTACTTACCAAACCCTACAAGGCGCAGCATCAGACTATATCAGGGACCCCTTTCCTTTCCATCCTATGAGGTAATCTAGAGAGGACCAGTTTAGAATCTCATCTTCTCAAGAGGTAAGAGGAAATCAGAAAAGAGAAAGGGCCTAATGTTATGGAATAAATTGAATCATAACTGTGTCCAGCCTGCTCGCTTCTGACATGCCAAGCGTTGTTAAAACTACTTGTTTTTCAGTGGCCAGTCAATTGCTAATCTGGTTATTATTGGTGGCTAATTAGGTTTTTTTTATGCTACTTTAATGGGGGGGGGAGTTATGGTCTGGGAAAATACCTTGATTTATGCAGATGTTTTTACTTTATAAATAATTACCCAAAGTCTACCCCTACTCTTACTTTGGAGTAGGAGACATAATTTAGATGGAATTGTGTGGTAGTTAATTAATAAAAAGTAAATAAAATAAAAATTCAACAGATGGATGGTAAAATCTATGGCATTTAGATTATGCAGCATTGAGTCCTTCCTTAGAAAATGGCAGGTATTCCAGTCCTTACTGTTTTCACCTCATTTATCTCTTCTCTTCCACAGAGAGCAAACCCTAAACCCTACCACTGATGATATTACCTAGCTGGACAATGAAATGTCTGCAAGAAAACAACTAAACTCAGAGCACCAAAGGCCCCACTGTTCAACCCTGAGATATTCTATCCTATTCCCTTTTATTGGTAACACCTATTTTAGCTGTGACACCAATTATTTGAAAATAATATAAGCTAAAATTCATTATCATTCATCAGAATGCTTTATCAGTCCCCAAAACATAATTTTGCCTAGGAACATCTCAGCCAAATTTCTTTTGATTTCATCAAAAGTATGAAATGACTTCCATGTTAATGTCCTTACGTATTGCTGATTCCTCTTAAAATGGTAAAGTACTTACAAGACACAAACTATATTGACCTATATTCCATATGCTAAAATAACATTAACATGCATTAAAATTCTTACCCCTTTTGGCTCAGGCACAATCAAATGAGTACATTTTTTATTGAGGCTCAAACGGCAATCCCCACCATAAAATGTAATCAAAGCCCACAATGTATTCCGGTCTTCAGAGGAAACCTATCAAAAAAGGTAAGGTACTTTAATAAAAAATATTTTGAATTGTATATTGTATCATTTAGCTGCTTTGCAAAATATTTTACCTGAGACAGACAAGCGGCAACTCCAAAAAAGATCTGACAGGATTCTGGGGAAAAGCCATTTACTCTGACAAAATTAAGTCAAGGAAATAACATAAATAAAATGTAAAATGTATTAAGATAACAAATGAAAAATTTCCCAAACTTCACAAGAAACTATGCATAATTTTGTGAATACCAAGTTTTCTAAAGAGAGCAGAAAGGAAACTAATCTAGTATTATGCAATCAAGAAGAAATGATTTGAGGTAGATTTGAGATCACAATCCTTTTGCTACAAAATCACCAGACGTAGAGTGAATATTTTGTCTTATGAACAAACAGGATGCTTTATGGAAGTGTCCCACAAAACCGATAACGTTTCCCCAAAAACAAGACCTACCCAAAAATAAGCCCTAATCTGATTTTTAAGGGGGCACCTAATATAACCACTACCCCAAAAATGAGCCCTAGTGAAGTTCCTGGGAAGGGATGTGCGTAGCCAGCACGAGGGGGCAAGGGCTGACAGTGCTTGGCAACAGCTGCAGCCTACCCAGCACAGGTGAGTTGATTACCTATCCAAGCAGCAGTGGAGGCAGAGGTGGGAGGGGGGGAGGCAGGTGATCTGGATGCAATGCACAGGCTACAGAAAAACCAAGTCGGTGGACTGGAGCATGTGGGTGGCCACAGGAGGCTTGTGTTTGCACAGTAGCACCAGAGGCATAGCAGGGAAGGCAGGCAATCCCAATGCTCCACATGGACCGCAGTTAAGGGATGTGAAGACGAGCCTCTCGCAACCAGCTGCCTACTCCATCCCATCTCTTGGCTTGCCTGCGGCCCATGTGGTATGGATTACATGCCTCTCCCATACACTTCTGCCTCCGTCTGCTGCCAGTGCCGCTGCACAAAGATGAGCCTCCTGTGGCTGGCCGGCCTCTATTTCTTGGCTTTCCCACAGCCTACGCAGCGTATCCAGATTACGTGCCTTCCCCCCTGCCATCTACTGCTTGGACAAGTAATCAGCTCACCTGCACTGCATGGGCTGTGCAGCCCCAGAGTGCGTCGACCAAGGAACTAGCAGGCTGCAGCTGCTGCCAGACATCAGCCCCCAAATGCTCACTGCCTTTTGTGTACGCACTGATCACCCTGAAATCGTGTTTCCTCAAAAATAAGCCCTAGTGCTTATTTTGGTGCCCAAAAAGTATAAGACCAGACCTTGGGGAAACACGGTATGTTTTGCAGCCTTTGTTTCCGATTATTTTAAATATCAGATTCAATCTATCTCACAAAATCATGGTTCTAAGAATTGTATTATTAACATAGATAAACTTGTATTTATGCAGAACATTCAATTTGAGGGATGTAAAAATAATACCTGCATCCAAGAGAGAGAAAATGGTAATCCTAAGCTATAAAGTTAACATTACATTTTCCTTCAAACATTCATTATGGCTTTGTAGAGAAATGGAGAAAAAAGTGGTCATTGGGGACAAAATTAGTGCCAATAGAAGAAATCAAAAGGGAAACGAAACTCAATTTCAACAGTACTGTATATGTATTAGGTATCCTGAAACAAGTCTTTGAAGTTAACTTCATGGACACATTATTCACTTTTCTTGGCAGTATTACCAAAAATGGTTTGTCTTCTTATTTCCTGGAAATCTATCTAAATGTTTCCTTTCCACATATATGTTGACCAGATGTTGTGACACATACAATCAATCAATAATTAAAATTTTTATTAAAGCTATTGAACATTTGATTTTTTCAGAAAGAAATATATTCCTTTTTTACTGTGAGCATAAGAAGATTCATATAAATAATATTAGAAGGAAATAAAAATATAATAGAAAGGTAAGAAGTCTGGAAAACACAGAATTACAGAATAATTAGGGACATATATATTTGAGATTGTAAATTATGATTTAGAAAATTCCTAATTTATAATCTCTACAAGATTAGAGAAATCAATTAATTTTAAAACAAATGTTATAAGACAAGTTTGACAAAAATTAATAAGGAACAACAATCCCAAAACAGTTTATGTTTCACATATGTGCATTTTATTTACTGTAGATCAGATTAATAGGACAATATAATTTCAATATATATTCTCTCAAAAATTTCAAAGGACTTGCAAAGAAAGAAAAAAGAATTATTTGAATTAAGCAACTGGACCTTGCAAGAGCATTAAAATATAGGAGGACCTTCTTTTAATAAATTCTTTTAAGCAATTTCTTGCCTAGCTGAAAAGCAAGTTATATTAAAAACATCAAATGTTATATAATTTTGCTAACATTTTCACTGGAAAGGATACGGCAGAAGAGCTCCACACTGGACAGACAAAGTCACCCAGGAAGGCTAGAATAGGTTTTAAAAAATCATCTAGTAAGTGTCTATAAATAAGTATATATCTGAGAATAGTTTTCTAATTATAACAATAAGCATACACACTGTTCTGCTTATCATTCATTCATATTTAATTGTTGGGGGCAATAAGCTGACTCTCTAAACCACTTAGAGAGGGCTGTAATGTGAAGTGGTACATAAGTGTACCTATTCTATCCTGTGCTATTGCTATTAAGCTATCTTATCAAGCAAAAGGATTGTTTACTTCTGTATTATCTATGTTAATTGGCAACAGCTGTATGTTTTTCAGACAATTTCTCCCAAGGCTATCTATAGATATAAAATAATGAATGGGAGTCCTCTACATGTATACAATTAGTGGCTTTTACCTTCATATTAGTATTCCAAACTATGCTAATCTGTGACTATAATAAAATTGATTTATTGCTAAGGTTCCAAATATTGAAAGGAGTTGATATATTGAAACATATGATAACCTGTACAAGGAAACGGTAAGGACATTTCTTTTGTAAGTATCATCAAACATCTAAGCCCTCCTTTGCCCACCAGATAACTGGGGCTATCAATCCTGATTCCAATAACTTAGTGTTTTTTGGGGGTGCCAGGAATTTGAGCTGAGGCATTAACTTGCTGTTTAGTAGTAGGCTCATAATGCACACAATACAGTGCTCAAAGTGATTGACTTGACCCTTTTCTGCCTTCCCAACACACACAAAAAGCATTTATTTCAATGCAAACCTGGAAACATTAAGTTCTGTATCAAAATGTTAATTGTACTAAAACAATAGAGTAGAATAACAGAGTTGGAAGGGA
>AZIM01003248.1:155115-166237 GCA_000516915.1 Ophiophagus hannah | reverse complement strand
AGAAATGGTGTAGAGTCTCCTGCTTGGGAAGGTGATTGGACTAGATAACCTACAAGGTTCCTTCCAACTGTGTTAATCTGTTAACATCATCATATTAGCAAGTATTGTATGCATCTCATGTGAATGCATTACCAGGTTGTTTTCACCAAAGAATAGCCATGTCAGTAGGCTACAGCAAAGATAATCTCATTTGATGAAGCCAATGTGTCTCCATCCAGAGAGGTCTTTCAGCATCAATGCCCACCCTGGCAGGGGAGAAAGTAACAGAAATTGAGCATCAGTGTGCTGATCACACTGGATTGGATCAACAGGTGTTGTTGACAAATCGCAAAAGTTCAAAGGGAACCAAAGCAAGATGCTCTGTGATGTCTTCAGAAAGCTTCAGAAAGGGAGATCCGTGGCCCACCTAGTACTGAGATCAATATCATTTGGCACACTTAGTCATCATAGACATCTCCGTTACATGACAATATTAACAGCTGTGACAATTCTGTAAAAAGATTATTATCAAAGTATGCTAACAACGAAGATTATCACATTCCAAAAGCCAGTTATGGATTTGGCACTCCCCGTTGAACCAGATTCTTCCTTGCTATCACTGATAGAGTACATAGATATCCAGACTGATTTAAGGAAGGTTGGATGGAGTTTTTCAGGATTGGATGGTTTTTGTTTGGGTTAGTTCTTCTCCAGGTGAGGGTGGCATGCTAACCCAGCCAACTGTGTCAGCTTAGGGTTCAAATGAAGAAGCCAGTCATCAACGTCTGTTGAATGAGATCCACTTTTAGCAGTGTAACTACGAAGTAGATAGGATTTCACTTAGAAAACTAGCTCTTAAGGTTATCTCTTCTCCTTGCCAATAGTATTTAGGAGTTAACTTTAAAAAAAATGCTTTCAAGAACGATCCAAAGATTAAGACAGTGCAGATGAGCAGAAAGACCTTCCCCTAGACCTTCTGGAGAGCTTTGTTAATGTACCTCCTCTTGATTCAGCCACCTCAAAATTGCACAGGACACACAAAAAATTGAAGATACCTATTCTGTAGATCAAGAAGAAGAATTTTACAGTAGAATTCAGTGGTACCTTAGTGGATAATTCAGCTTCTGGGTTTTGTGTCTCATCAGTGGTGGAGAACTTCTACAAAACCCTCTTTCTTCATTCATGGTTGCCTGGGAAAACTTGTCAATTTTTTTCTCTGCCAAGAGGCCTAATCAAACAAAGTAAAAAATATTGTTCTTCAGTCCTGCCCTAAGCCAGCATCTTTTTGAAAGTGTAGTTGAGGGGCAATGAGAACCCTAAGAATCTCACAAGTTGCCCACTACGGAACTCCCAATGATGAGCCCTACCTTTACCAGACAGATTCACGACATGCAAACACACATCTTCCTATACTTGCTCTAACTTTAGGGGAGAATTTTTGCTTAATTTTAGGGGAGAAGCTCAGTTGGTTTGGGCTTTGTTTGGGGGGCAGCTGGAGAAAGAATGTAGGTGTGAGATAATGAAGCAAAAAGAAAAGACTTCAGGTATGGTTGTGACATGCCATAGAGATGAGGACATTGCAAGTGCTGGGGAGGAATTTGGAAAATATTTGCAAACTATGAAGTTGGAGAAGAGAGGAAGAGTGACATATTAATAGTACCCTGGGTGATTTTCCTCCTGTAATTGGCACCTGTGATTTAAAAAGAATTAAAAAGTTTTTGTTTTTCTCTTCCAAATTAGGGTGTAGCAAAAACAGGGTAGGAGAAAGGAACGGCAGTTAGCTTCCGATTCTGAAGATCATCTTCTTCTTCTTCTTCTTCTTCNCTTCTTCTTCTTCTTCTTCTTCTTCTATACTACCTAAAAATTGATAGATTCTTCTCTTTCCTTAGTCCAACTCAACAGTTTAGAAGCCACTGTAACATTTAGTGATGGTAAGTTCCCTATTTCAGCAGCCAGAATTTAGAAAGCAGCTACCTCTGTCCATGGAGACTTCAGTCCTAATTAAAACTGAATAAATTGCAAGATGGACCAACTGAGTACCATATGGGAATTGCCGTTCAAGAGAGGGAAAACATGGTTAATTCTTTCTACAGTACAATCAGACTCGGGATGATACAATTTGCCTCCAGCCTGATTTCTGATTCAAATGTTTACTTGTATTCCCTCTGGATATAAAAAGAAGAAAAGAGAGGGAAGGAAGAGAGGATGCAGTGATGACAACATTGTATGAGTTCATTAAACTGTTAGGCAATGACTTTCAAAGGCCCATCATTTCTTTTGGCTAAAAATCTTTTGGCTTTGGCTCAGAATGTTTCTGGTATGTAAACATTAAAATGGGAGAAATTGGGAAAAGGAGAAAAGGAAAGAAGGGAGCGAGAATGGAGGGAGCAAGAGAGAAAGGAAGGAATAAAGAAGGAAGGAAGGAATAAAGAAGGAAGGAAGGAATAGAGAAGGAAGGAAGGAATAGAGAAGGAAGGGAGGAAGGAACAAAGGAGAGAAGAAAACCACTATTCTGTCATTTTGTATCTATGATATTTTGTTGTTGCTATATACTTTTATCATGCTTCTCTACTTAGACATATTTTTCTTTTTCTTTTTGCATCTTTATGTTTTAACCAGATTTATGTTTTAACCAGATTTATGTTTATTGGGCTATAAGCTTCCCAGAGTTGTTTGCAACTAAGGTGGTTATGAGGCCCATAAAGTAAGTACAGAAATAAACAAACCCGGGGGAGATTATTTTTAAGTTCTGAACATCTATTTATTTATTTCATCAACTTTATATGCCTGCCTATCTCACATACACACAAAAAATGACTCTGGGCAACGTATAAGATAGTAAAAAAGTTAACATACAAAAGACAACTGTTATTTTAAAAAATTTAAAAAAAATGAGGTTAAAGGAGAACAGGTGTTAATTGAGAAGTTACTCAATTACTGTTGAGTAACTGAATCCGTCCCAATCCTGGGAGAATCCAATAACCCATAATAACATGGTTAGGAAACAGATGGTTATGAGTCACCCAGAGAAGAAGTTAGCAAGTTATGCTGGATCTTGGGGCTCAAGTGATTCAGGTCTTTAGCTCTGGATTGATGCTAAGACTGAAAAATATGAAAGGACACGTTCGCAGAATACCAAGCAAGAAATTATTTCAGCTGCTTGTGGACAAACTGGCATGTAATCATGACAGAGACTTAAGTCAATGTTGGAGATTCCAATCAGTTTCAAAAATCAATTCAATTCATCTCAAGCTCCCAAACTGATCTGGAACAGATCTCAAACCCCAACCTGAACTTGTTCAAACCAATCCAGAGCTGGAGATAGCTCTGCAACTTCAGAAGATCTCTGAATTGCTCTGAGTTAATTCAGATGCTGTCAGACCTGCCCCAATCAGCCCCCTAAGGAAAGCAACACTCTTGAATCCTTGGAGTTGAATCGAAAGAACTTCTACTCAGAGAAACTGGATGTAGTAAAGTCAGGCGGAATCTGAAGGTCCCAAGCAAATCACAAAACAATTCTTTTGGCTTCCCAATCCCAACCCTCTGACTGGTCCACCACCAGCCATTGCAATGCTGAGAAGATTTTTGAGAACGCTGAGGTGCTAGGCAGATAATAGTTCGCACTCAAGGTGCGATGGCCTTGGAACCTGGCGAAAATTGGCTGGGAAGGAGTCTGTCCCATCTCTAAAGATAGTCTCCCTTCCCAATTCCCAAGCAAATGAAGTGAAAAAAACCCCCAAGTATGCCAACCCACTCCCACCTCAGCATGATGGCAGGGCACTAAAATACAATGGTGGACCTGACAGATGCATTCACTTGGTCCAATGGATTCGAGGCTCTTCATCAAACTGAATTGACTGAAATAAATGAAGGTTCACCAGACCTCATTATCATGGAAACAGGCCTTGGAAAGAACATGCCAGAACTTGGTATACCCAAAATAACTCTTCCACTTGCCTTTTCTTGTCATGGGAGAGAGGGATACCCTTACCCTGGTGTTGGGGTTCTAGAATCAGAGAAAAAGGAAGACACTCAGGAGCTATGTAAACATCTCAGAACAGCAATAAATCAAAGAATTACTGTTGCCTTTCAAGTTCCAGGCAATGCTTGTTGCCAATCTAATCTTGAAGCTTTGCAATTAAAAGTCTGTTTGCTTCTTTCTTCCAACTTTTGCTGTGTCTTTCAGACAGCTGGCTTGATTCACAGACCCTGCCAAAAGACGGTGAAAGAGAACCAAGTGTGTTTGTGGGTCACAATTGTATACCAATATGCTGACTTGTGGCAGAGAAAACGTAAGCATGAAGCTAATGGCCTAGGGGTCCACCAAAGTGGTTGCAAACCAACCTTTTCTAATCTGAGCTCCAGTTAATCCCCATAAATTGTAGGGTGTACTGATGCCATGCAGAAAGCTGAATGGAGCAGGCTGATTTTCATTATTTGTGCTACTTCAGGGCTACAGGGAAGGACCAGTAGACACCATGTCTCCATTGCCACCCTCCATTCCTCAGAGGATGAGAGATAGCTGAGGTTTTATGGGTTTGTCACACTTGCCCTGGAGAATAAGGGTCACAGAAGAAATCTTGGATTCTGTTTTACATTTTGGATTGCTAGTGACCTATTCCTCCAAAGGAAAAGGTAAGGAGATCTGGGCTTAACAAAGATAGTCTTCTGTCTGTGGATAGTTGAGAAGAAACAGCCTATCTGCTTCCCTGAATGAATGCAACAGGAAAATTTGAGATCCACCAGAGATCTATGATCTTCCAAAGTGACCCAATCAAACAATCAACACTGTGGTTCAATATAATGCAGATTCTGCTATGAATTAGAACTCTGAAGCTCACCAACTAATGAAATTGATGAAGAACGATGGATCTTCATCAGTTGCATCTGCTTGAGTAGTGGAAGACCTCCAAGGTTCCTTCCAACTCTATTATCTTTAGCCCCAATGTTGAACTTTTCTAAAAGATAGACAGGGGATTGATTTTAGCTTCTTTGGATTGATCAAAATAGAGGTGGGATAATCCATCAACCAACCAACTGTATTTTATACTTCTGCCCATTTTGCCAAAGCTGTCACTCATAGAACGAAGCAAAGATCTTGGTTAACCCTCAAGCAAGTCCTTCTTATCCAATATCTGGTCTTTGACTCTAATAATAAAATTGATTTGATTCAATAGCCTCTAGACGCAGAGGTTCCATTGTGATCAATTACCATCTACTGCCTATCAACATCTTCTGAAACTATAGGCTTCTTAGACCATTGGACACAGGTTGCTAACCAGTGGTGGGATTCAGCCAGTTCACACCACTTTGGGAGAACTGGTTGTTAACTTTCTGAGCAGTTTGGTGAACTGGTTGTTGGAAGGAATAATTGGGGCAGAGAACCAGTTGTTAAATTATTTGAATCCCACCACTGCTGTTAACCCTTTAATTCATTCTTACACCTAGTCCCTTTATTTTCTCTCTGACTATAATCAGCCTGCTCAGGTTTTCTGTGCTGTTGAGCTAACTATCATTATTCCTTGCCAACACCATCCATCTAAGCAGATACATAAGCCAATCCAGACAGGACTGTCCATATTTGATGAAGCGATCAGTTGACCGGACAATTGGAGAATGAGTTAAAACATTGGATCTGGGTCAACACTATTGATTGCACAAAAAATGGCAATTGAGAAAGAAACTTGCCATGATGATTAAATGTGATTAAATAAGATAAGGATGTGGGAAGCTCAGCTTATTTTCTAAGGGACAAGCCCTTGGCCAAGATAAATACTTTGCTCGGTAATGGGGAAATTCTTAACAACATTCCCCCAAATCCTGTCAGGTTTTATTCAGATTCCACCAAGAAGAAATATCTTAAATAATGCCTTGAAATGGAATCTCTGATCCCACAAAATTTAAAATTAATTTTTTGTACTGATCTGTGATCATAATGACCAGTCGGATGTCTTGAAAGATGTTTGCAAACAGGAAGTGGTCACATAAGCGTGTCCTGCTATCAATTCCATTCAAGTAAGATTTGAAGATATGAGAATACCGCATCTTCAAGACTGATAGCCTTCAACAGGTGTGTCCTTCATGAATTTAGCCATTTCCCTTGGAAAACCATCTGAGCATCAACTTATGTGATCCTCAACTCCACTAATTAATTATTTCATCTTATCAATCTGTTGAGAAATGTCTTCCTGGAAGTTGTAGAGCCACGTAGTCCACCATTATGTGAGGAGAAACCACAATAATGTAAGGACATGTAAACAAGACATGAGCAGCAAAATCATGTGTGCCAGCACAAGATCCACAGAAACAGATTCCTTCAGAATGTTAGAAAGACCCAAAATAGCATTGCCAGGAAGAAAAGTGGGAGAATCAAGGCACATTTTTCCAAAAGGGAAAATACTCCATCTCCTCTCCTTGTGCCCAATTCAGATCTTCACCTCTTTCCATTGGTGTCATTTTGATTTTTTTTTCTATAAGAACACATTTTGGACTTTTGAAGAGTTCAAGTACTGAAATTAGTTGATGGTAAATATTTTGTCTAAAGAAATGGCACTATTGCAAACATCCCCAATGTACATGCCAGAGTAACATAATAATATAATGGCTCAAAATATTTAATTTCTTAATTCTCTGTCACTTGGGTTAGCATCAGGTTAACTGGGATATGTTACATCAAAGAGGTTTCTGGATTGGTTTGTCTATGCATGGATGGGGTAATACTTTGTTTTGATACAGATCTACAGCCATCCAGAGGTTTTTGTCTCAAACATCTAGAAAAAGCATCAAGTTATTGATATTAGAAGAGTGTCACAATGGAGTAAATGATATAGGTCAACCTAACAAGGTATAACTAAATTTTCTCTATAGATCTAGGGACTCTTATTCAGTACTGAATGCATAGACCTGGCAGGTATCACTCTCTGAACTCCAACAATCCTGAAGATATCTACTGATGGATCACAAGATGTATCTATGGCCTCTTGCTTTCAAGTGGACCTTTTCTTCAAAGAATTCCTCCTTCTCTTTTTAGCTTCCTATCCACTTCCTATCCAGAAGCACGTCTTTCTATCACTTAGCAATTCATTCATCTTCTTAGAGTAGTTCCAAGGAGTGTGGGGTGACCCTGATGATTTCATAATGCTGGAGAACCAAACATGCTCTAGTATGATGGAGGATAAAAGATGTCTCCTCCGTGTTAGGTAGAACTTCCTGGATGGTGCTGATGGAGGAACAACAAAGCATAGCTTGATGGATTGCAAATCCTAAACAATTACCCATGCTGGCTACAGTCAATGGGAGCTGGAATATAATATCTGGAGAGCAACATGTTGTCATCTATGTTGTACCTTTTCAGGTAGTGAGCAGGATAAAGCTATTTTTTCATTGTGGACACCTTCGGAGATGGGAAGTGATATATTACAGGACTTCACACGAAAAGATACAGAGCTATCTCCATTCCTATTCTCCAAAAATTGTCCACTGTAAACTCCTGGTGGACTTCAAAACTAGTTTTATCTGGAAAAGCACACTTCCATGACCACAAACATTTTGTATTAGATTAACATGACTGTGGTCAGGCTCTTGATGAAAAGATGATTGCCAATTAATGAATGCTTGAAACAAGAAATGTCAATCTTTACATGTGGTATGGATTATCCTGGGTGCTTGCTAGACAATGTACAAAACAAGCAACTTCTCATTCCTGGGGGTGTCTCATTTCCTGTAGGACAGGCTTGAAGAGACAATATAAAAGGATTTCCAGACCCCAAAGCTCCAATCACTCAACTGCATCTCTGCTGCAGAAGAAGGTAAGTCAATTGTTGTATCTATCCAGGAATACTCAATCTATTGAAGGGATTTTGGTTAAAATAAGACAATCAGTTAGACAATGAAAGTATAACTCAATGTAAACTCTGGCTTACTCAAGATGTCATTTGGATAATGGAGTTTGATGAAACTGAGATTTGCTTGAGGGCAACCAAAATGAGGAGAGAGATACAAACTAGAAGGAAATTCAGATGAGATGGTAAATTCTGAGTCAATGCAACAGTCCAAAAATATGCTGAAGGTTATTACTGCTACATTGAGGAATACTCTAAGCAATAGCCATTGTGTGCAATTTCACTGGCTTTAAAGCATCATGGTCAGAAATCAGATTGTTGCTAAATAGTACAGCAGGTTGGTACACTAAAGGCCTCCAGCTTGGTCCTTGGGATCTCCAGGATAATAGATTACAAGAAACTGTTGGGAAGATTTTAGTACTGTCTCCACAAATATACTGCATGAAAGGTATATAATATGGGATCAGTAGTACAAATCAACATTCCATTGACTCAGGGAAGCTAGGCGATTGTGGAAGGCTTTTCAGATTGACTCTCTTTTCTGCAGCTTCTGGAGTTGTTATGGAGATGATACAATCCTGCAACTTTCCTCCCATGTGTCACAATTGGTGTAAGAACAGCTGAGCAGTGCAGTGGACTTTTCCACCTGGACAGCAGTCTTCCAATATTTGAGGGACAGTCACAGAGAAGAGAGGGTCAGCTTATTCTCTGAGCAACTGAGGGCAGGACAAGACATAATGGATGGAAGATTATTAAAGAGAGATCCAAACTAGAATTAAGGAGAAAATTCCTGGCAGTGAGAACAATTAATCAGCTTGTCTCCAGAAGTTGTGAATGCTCCATCACTGGAGGTTTCCAAGAAGAGATTGGACAGCCATTTGTCCAGAATGGTAGAGGAAGACCTTCAAGACCCCTTCCAACTGTTATTCTACAATTCTATTAGGAGCCAAATGCTGTGCTCTAGTACCTCATAAACCTCTCTGCCTATCAGAATTCTGTGTGGGCTGCAAAGTTCACAATGTTGGGATTTGCCATTATTTTGGATACAAAGCAGAGAAAGCATATTAAAGGAGCCTTGTACTTGTTGATGCATCCTTTAAAAAGCCATTTTTCTTCCTAAGTCCACACAACAACAGGGAATAACCACAAGTGCATGCTTGATCCACCTGTTTTTTTTCCTCCTAAGCAATAGAAGGAAAGAATATGTCATAGTTTGAGATCCCATCATTCTTGAATTGGAGTTTTCAACCATCACCAGTTTCTGAATAACATAATATTCCTTTTGTTTTTCCCAGTGCTAAAGCCATCACAACAAAGAAGGTGGGAAACATCATCCATTGGACCCAGAAAGATGGCTTCTTGCCAACAAAGTAAAAGCTGTTGTTATAGCAGTGGAGGAAGATGCGTGTGTATCTGTTCAGGTCAAGGAGGGTCATTGTGCTGCTGTAAAGGAAGAGGACGAGGTTCTGTTCGCTGTGTGTCTCCCATCCAGCAAACTCAGACATCTGTCTGCTGTGGTGGTGGCCGCCGAGGAAGCTCTGGCCAAACCATCATCGTTCTCCCAGGCAGTGGTGGTGGAGATGGATGTTGTTGCAGAGGAAGAAGAGGCTCCAGTGGTGGAAGATCTGGCCAGATCATTATATCACCTGGAGGAGGAAGTGGAGGTGGACAGTCTTCTGAATGCTGCATTGGAGGAGGGATCTGTGGGGTGCCTGGAATTGGGATGAATCAGCAGAAATGTGGTGGAGGAATCATATGTTCTGGAGGGTGGAGGCAACAGAGTGGAAGTGCAGGGGGATCATGTGGTGTGAAGGTTATTTCTGGGGGATCCAGTGGTGGTAGAAGGGGTAGTGGTAGTCGTTCAAGATCAGGGAGCCCCATAGGACGTAGTAGTGGTGGAGGTCAAACCATTATTGTCCCGTGTGGTTGCAAGGGTAGTGGTTCAAGACCAGGGAGTCCCATAGGAGTTTGCAGTTGTGGAGATCAAACCATTATTGTCCCATGTCCTAGAAGGGGTAGTGGCAGTGGTTCAAGACCAGGGAGCCCCATAAAAGGAGTTTGCTCTGGAGGTCAAACCATTATTGTCCCATGTCCCAGAAGAGGTAGTGGCAGTGGTTCAAGACCAGGAAGCCCCATAAAAGGGGTTTCTGCTGGAAGTCAAACCATTATTGTCCCGTGTCCCAGAAGAGGTAGTGGCAGTGGTTCAAGACCAGGGAGTCCCATAATAGGAGGTTTCGGTGGTGGTAGTATTGATGGTGGGAAAACCATTATTGTCCCTTGTGATGGTGGCAGTGGTGGTGGTGGCAGCAGCAGTGTCCAGGTCTCTGGAGGTGGCATTACAGTAGGGGTGGGTGCAGCTTCCATGCAAACCAAGCAATCCATTATTTTGCCACCTTGTATAGGTCAAACAAAACAAGCTCCCCAATGTCCCCCTCTCCAGAAGCTGTAGCTCCAGTCTCTTGGTATGTTCCATTCCCCACCAGGTAGTGTTACTGCCCCCCCAAAAATCAAGCCAGATAAGCATTGTCTGCATGTTGCAATTCTTATTTTGTCTCCTTACTGCAAGCTTTCTCTTCTCTGTATATTGTGTGGTCAGTAGCACTCTCGGTGTACAATTGTGCAAAATATTGTGATAATTAATGCCTCCCTGATGGGGAGGATTTGATAATGTTCTCTAGCCATGCATGTTTCTGTCTCTGCTAATGTCTAGAATATAATAAAGCTTATTTGAGGATCATGTTATTTGGACTTTGACATTGTCAAACAGGAATGAGCAAGATTTTAGCAGCCAAGAACTGTGTTATATTTTGCTTAGTCAAATAGGATCAGACAAAAAGGCAGACAAATAATCAAACACAAAGTTTAGCAGTTGTCATGATGGATTGGAGGACAATTGAGTGCATCTCAGGACAGACTTGTTTTACCCATATGATCCAACAGGGCTTCTCCAAGATTTCAAGCAAAGAGTCCTCTGGGAAAAATGCTAGACCCTGCATTTGAATAGAATAGAATAAATAGAATAGAACAGAACAGAACAAAACAGAACAGAACAGAACTCTTTTATTGGCCAAGTGTGATTGGATACACAAGGAATTTGACTTGGTGCAAATGCTCTCAGTATATAAAAGAAGATACATGCATCAAGAGTCAAGAATCATCAGGTACAACATTTAATGATAGTCACAGGGTACAATAAGCNATTGTAAGGATACAAGCGACAAAGTTACAGCCATACAGTCACAAGTGGGGGGGATGGGCAATAAGGAGTGATGAGAAAATTAATAGTAATAGTAGTGCAGACT
>AZIM01003248.1:137664-153752 GCA_000516915.1 Ophiophagus hannah | reverse complement strand
GGTTGTCCCAAAGGTGCTTTTTTCAAAAGGAAAAAAATTGGAGGAAAATTCTTTAAAAATCTATTTTTAAAAAGCATATAAAATGCATTAATTTAATGTGTTTCTAAAAAAAATACTCCACAAACCAGTGTATATTAGAAAATGATCATATAGAAGTGCCCAGAAAGCATCACAGCACACATATTAAATATATAGATAAAAATTATTTTATCTGGAAAAATGCAAACAAAAATGCCAATCCATTTGTTGAACTCATGAACTTGTACAAAAACGTCCTTGATATAGAAATGGGGGGATGAGGAATGAAAAACTAGTAAAAGAAAAGGCTGGGTGGAATTAAACAAGTTGAAGTTCACATTCCTTCATCTCGACTTCTACAAAAACAATTGTTCCAAACATCTCTTTTTGGATTGCATGCAATTAGAATGTATTCTGTTTTGAGCAGCAGTTTGGCATATCTTTCCTTTCCAACTGTTGCAACAGCTTAATATGAAAATAAAAAGCAACTGAATAGAGAAGCACTTGAAAAATCCATTTCGAAAAAAACAAAACAGAATGATTCATCCATACTTACTTAAAACCCTCCCTCTTCAAAAAAAAAAAAGGTTGAATCTTGAATTCATCAAAAGCCCCCTTGATGGGAGAGGCCCCTCAACAATCCAGCACTTCCAGAATTAACCTATTAGGTAGAACAGGTTATTAAATTGTTTATGTTTCTAAACTGAGTAGCGATGGAAAAGAGAGATATTGATCTCATATGACTTGCTAAGCTTTCATGAGGCTAGCTGTTAGACATGCTAACTAAGTCACTCACCGTGATCGGGGGTGTCTCATTTCCCGTAGGAGAGGCTAAGAAGAAGATATAAAAAGAACTCAGTCTCTTCGGTCATAAAACACTCCTTTGGGATTTCTTCATCCTGCTCATTTGTCCAAGAAGGTAAGACCAAGCTCAGAGACATCCAATTCTTTTTTTCCTTGGTACTCTGCAGTCTTTGCATGAATGACTGGAGGAATGTCTATGATAGCTCTTGAAATGGTTGGTTTAGAAAACTGAATGATGTCTCAGTGTGAACAGTTAAGAATTTCTTCTAGATTGGAGAAGGAAACTGGGTTTCTTCAAACACTGTTGGACTCCAGCTTCCATTAGACCAACCAATGTAGCCAATAGTCAAGGATAATGGGAGTTGGAGTTCCAAAACTTCTGGAGGATGGTTCATCATCCTAGTATGAAACAGAACTCCAAGGATGATTTTGTTGACATTTTTTCCATCTCTTTGCTGATCTTGATAACTCATAGTAAGGGCTGGGTTTGGGATGTAGCCAGACTATTGGGTGTACCTCCTGATTTCAAGCGCACGAGATTAGCATTGTCTGATTGTATGTTAGCAGAGGGATTTCTTTCAATTCTCTGACACTTATATGGTTATACTTAGGGAAACTATTTTGCCACTCCTTCAAATTTATCCTCAGAGATTCTTCAAATTAGCAAGTGATGAAATTGTCTTCCAAGTTGTTCCCACCAAAACCAAATGTCTGCATGTGCACACAGACAGTTCAGTACTGGCAGTAGTAGCCATGTGGAACATGGTCTGGGTATTTTGACGCTGCCATGCTGTAACTAGCAATGTAACATCAAATGGTCGATGCGAACCAAATCTAACTGAATGGAAGCCTATTTCAGCTTTGCATGACACAATTTCCTTCCATGAAAAAGTGAAATAAGATAGAAAAGGTGAGCAACTGCAGGTAGCTCACCTTGCAGATAGGAAAAGGTGAGCAATTTAAACAAACTTAAAGGAGAACAATTTATAAATTTGACCTCCTTAAGAGGCCCAATTTTTTATTTGAAGGGAATTATTTTTCATATAGCCTGGCATTTATTCATAACAACAGAGCCACCAAGACGCAGGAGCTGTAAGATAACCCAAGTTGTTTTCATTTAGGTGAACATTCATCAACCAACATCACTCACTCCCAGAAAAGATGAGCCAACAAATTCAATCTAGTGGTTGCTGCAGTACTGGTGGTGGATCCAGCGGTCACTGTCATAGAAGAAGAGGCAGTGGAGGCACCGGGTGTTGCTGTGCATGTTGCTGCTGCAGAGGTGGATCAAGACATGTGATGGTGGTATCTGGAAGCCAAGGATCATCCTGTTGTGGTGGCATCCAACAGATCCCAAGCTATGGCTGTTGTGGTGGAAGTCCTACTGGAGTCGTCGTAGTACCAGGCGGCCAATCTTCTGGATGTTGCATTGGAGGAGGACTTGGGGGAGGGATTTGCCAGCAGAAGGTTCCCCTGATTGGAGGTGACAGTGGTGGAGGAATTTGCTGTGGAGGAGGCAGTGGTGGTGGATTAGGGGGGCAGACCACTATTGTAGCTGGAGGTGGTAGTGGCAGTGGATGTTGTGGTGGATCAGGAGTAGTGAAGGTCATTGGTGGTGGAAGTGGCAGTGGGTCTGGCTGGTGTGGAACTGGTGGTGGATCAGGGGGCCAGACCACTGTTATAACCGGGGGTAGTGGTGGATGTTGTGGTGGATCAGGAGGAGTGAAGGTCATTGGTGGTGGAAGTGGCAGTGGATCTGGCTGGTGTGGAACTGGTAGTGGTGGATCAGGGGGCCAGACCACTGTTGTAACTGGAAGTGGGGGTGGATGCTGTGGAGGATCAGGAGTGAAGGTCATTGGTGGTGGAAGTGGCAGTGTGTGTGTTGATGGTGGATCAGAGGGTGTGAAGGTTATAGGTGGAGGATCCTCTGGAGGTGGTGGAAGCTTTGGGGATGTTAAAGTCATTGGTGGGGGGTCTGGTGGAGTATGTGGAACAGGGGGAGGATCAGGTGCAAAAGCTGTTGTAGTTACTGGAGGAAGCAGCGAGGCGTCTGCTTGTTGCAGCACTGGGGGAAGCTCAGGCACGGTTGCAGTTGTAGGAACTGGTGGTAGTGGAGGATCTGGGGGGAAAACCATTGTTGTATCAGGAGGTGGTGGTGGATCTGATTGTTGCAGTGGAGGAGGATCTGGAGGGGCATCGGTTGTCATTGCTGGTGGCGGTGGTTCCTCCCAGACAAAATGTCCCATTGTTGTTCCACCCTGCATCGGGCAAACAAAACAGGTTTGCCCACTGCCACCCCACATCAAGTAAAATAACATTCTGTTCTTGGTGGGAAGGAAATTTGGTGAGCGTACCTCTTGTCCCTACAATGTCTTGCTCAGCCAATGCACTTATGGTGTGCTGTATTTCATGTTCTTCATTGCCATTTCATTTTCGCCTATATATGATGGAGCATTTTAAAACTTGAGGGTTTGTGGACTCCTGTGGTGGATGGGAATTAATGGCAACACCTGCTGAATACCTTGCTTGCATCTCCGTTTTTAGGCATTGGAGAAAATAAAGCTTCTTACAGAATGAGCACATTGTTGTTGTCTTCTTATCTCATGCCATCAGTGCTGACAATTGTCTCATATGACTCCCTTTTCCCAACACAAGTTTGCAAACATGTTTTTGAGTTCTTCTCATTTCACCTTCCAATGTGTATTGTTCAGTAATGTATCTGTCTGTGCCATATGCCCAAATTCTCAAAATGATAAAATGTAGTAATAAGGATGCTTGCCTTTTTCATTGTTGACAGCTTTAAGTGAGTTTCAACATCACTTTGAGGATTTAAAAAAGGAATTGGCAGGAAAGTGTAATGTTTTTGGCAGTTTCCCTGATTTTAAACATTTTTGTTTACAATTTTGCTCTCTAGAGAACAAATCTGGGTTTCAGTTGCCTTTGCAGAGATTCAAACTTCACAGTCCCAGAAATATATAACATGGCCATAGATGATAACATTAATTTCCATTCTCAGAAGCCTACAGGGATGGATGGATGGAAAGGATGGATGGATGGATGGATGGATGGATGGATGGATGGATGGAAAGGATGGATGGATGGATGGATGGAGTCTGAAGTAAACCAAAAGTTGGTGGAAAAAGTGAAAACTACCATTAGATATTTTTTAAAAAATGTATTTTTGGTGAACACCTAGTGGTCATGAAGAACCTTGCAGCTTAGCTTTCTCCCAGGGAGCATTTTGTCCAGAGTCATCATACAATCCCTGACAATGCTTCTCAATCCCTTGTCAACTGGGAACATTAGATTGGAGACAGACTGGTATAAAATAATGCAAGGTTCTGGCAATTAGACAGGCAGACTGAGAGCTATGCATGGGATGAGCATCATTAATTGCCACTGTCTCCTAAAACTTTGTCCTATAAGAAGACAGCTAAAAGTTTTCAAGATATAATTCCAGAGTTTATTCTTGGAATACCAGTTCTACAGCTGATAAGGTCTCCACCACCATCCAACAGGTATGGTGGTTATTTGGATTGGCAAGGAAAAATGCTGAAGTAGACAAACTAAGAAGCCTTGTTTGGGATTCTGACCTCATTGGATCTGTCCCCATCTTTTAGGGTTTAACAATGGATGGTGTTGCTGCCTATTACTCATGGGTAAGTTTCACCAATGATCTGACAGCAAAAGTTTGCAGGATTATTCATCTACTTTTCCCATGTGGAGTTTATCTTAAGGACAGCAAAATAAATTAGTATTCCAACTAACCAAGCTTTAGATTAACCAAATTTAGATTGTGGCAAGTCTGGTTGTTTGCCTGCAGATATTTCACTACTCAACTAGATAACATCATCAGTGAATGTGGGGTTCGCTCCCCCTTTATATACAGCAGTTTTCCCTGCCAGTATTGTTAGGGATATGATATTCTCTTTGGAAGTTCCTTGATTAGATATTGTTTTCTGTTCATTTGTCTGGTGTGAGTCCCTGCTTATCTGGGTGTTGCCTGCTAGAGAGGATATGTTCTGATCTTTTTTTGTTTCCTTCTTAGCTTGTTGTTCTCTCTTTTGAATGGTAGGCAAATACAATTTATTTTTTTGTGTCCATTGATGGTTTCATGCTCCAAGTAAACCCAACCTTTCTGTTCCTTCTCTCCAGAAGACCCATAATCAATATTCTCACAATATGTTTAATCTGTTGGTTAAACAAAACCATTTTCTGTGTTTGCACAATTACTGGATCCCAAACTAATTGGTTTTGTTGTGAGGAAATTACCCACTTAAAGCACAACTGGAAGTCTCCAGTTTACCTGATGGTTCTTCTTGGTCTTCTGCTCCCTCTAGTAATGCATGTTTGAACTGCACACCTGGGAAAACAAGGTATCGTATTGCTGAAGAGCAAACTGGAAGGACCAGAAGTGGGAGAAACTGACAAGTGTTCACCAAACATCTGTCCTATTTAGCCTGTTTAGGAAAATGTATTCATACACATTCTGACAACCAGATTCCACTCATCCACCAAACTTGGAGATTTGCTGAGGCAGCCAGAAGTGACATTCCATTTGTTTTTTATGAATATTTTCTCAGTCCTTCTTTGAATTGAGAGAAATCCAGAAAGGGATAAGGAGTCTCAAAGAAGACCTACCCTATTTTTCCCTGCAATAAACCTAGTTATTCCTATTTTGTGAGAACCTAACCTTCTTGAATATGGCAACCAAGTTAATCAATAAACCATAGTTAAGCAAGCCACATCTTACAAAGCCTGGATGTCCAGTTGGTGGGTCTTCTGTAGGTACATCATCTTTTGTCTTTTATCCATTGAAAGATCTAAAAGGTGCCATCTGCAATTAAGATTTTGAATAGGGAAAAGCCACAACCTTGGTGCCCCAATTAAACTATACTCTGATTCCCCCTCAAAAGAGGTTGACAATGGGAGAAGAAACCTCATCGCTGATAAAAATCGGGGTTCTAAACCATCTTAAAACATAAACCTAGCATCAAGCAAGATCACGTGTCTCCAAAATGCTACCAAAACAACATTCTTGGCATCTGACATGATTGGAACAGACAAGATCCATAGTTTTAAGCTGGCATGCCCACACTGGCATGTGATTTACCATTTCTCTAAGATGTTGACAGCTCAGCCTACAATGTCCTGATTTGGCTAACAAATTCCTCCACTCTGTGAGGAGGTTAAAGGACCATAAAGAGAATCTCCTGAACCACATGTAGCCCAACTCTCCAACCCAATCTTTCTTCAGGCCCAGCACACTTTTGGACCCCAAACTTTGCCAACTGTGATGTAGGACAACCAGTGGCCTGCTTGTAATCAGAAAAGTTGGTCCAGATTTGTTGAAAATGACATGCTCCTCTTCCTGAGGATTCTTCACACCAATATCATTTAAGATAAAGAAGCACGGGACATCCAACCTGGGGGCTCAGACCCATCAAATGCAATGTGCTATAGATCTTAGAAAATAGATCAGCTTTTGCTTCCATGTGCCATCCCTCCACATCCTTTCGTTCATTGATCTCAGCTCTATTAGAGTAAGGTTGAGTACTTTGTGGCATCAGTTACACTGTCCACATTGTTTGTGAGATGCCATCACACCGTGTGTGGAATCACTGTGGTTTATGATGAATCCTCTGCTGTTCAGCCCAGTGTTTGTTTGGATATTGCCTGTCACGGGAACATAGCTAGAGTGTGCTGTTATGATACTGGTCAGGTTGGATTGTCATGTGAATCCCATACAAGGGGATCTAAAGCCATCTAGTTAAACCTACTGTAGGGTTTCTACTACCCTTTCTAAATGAACCCAAGAGCTCCTGATGATTCACATCAAAACCCATCCTTCAAAATGGAGTCCCCACTCTCATTACTCAGACTTTCTAACTAAAAGTTGACATTGGCCATTCCTCAACAACCAAGAAAAATTTGCAGGGCATGTTTTTCCAAGCTCTCATGTGCATGACTATTAAAGGAATCCATGGTGGGTTTCCATAAATGTAAGATTTGCGGGTTTTACCAGAAAGAGCAAAACAGCCAATATGAGAGGAATGTTTCGATCCCTTCCTTGTTTCTCTTCTTTCTTTAACAAATCTATTTTGTATGCTTGCATTTCATTTCCATCCTTTTGGTCTCCTCTTCCTTTAGCCAAACCTTCTCCAGAATTCTGCTTTCTCCTTGAGGACCTTCCTCCAAAAGGATTCATCCAAAATACTCTCTCCATTTCTTTCATACTATGTATATTGCAAACTTTAGCTTAAACTATCTTATTCCAGATAATTTACAAACTTTCATAACTACTTAGATTAATTAGAGTTTTGAAAAAGGGTATGTGGAAATTGCCACACTCTTCCTGTGTCTTTAAGGAATCCAGTCACACCATCTCATGAAAACTACCT
Source organism: Ophiophagus hannah (assembly GCA_000516915.1). Taxonomy (NCBI): domain Eukaryota; kingdom Metazoa; phylum Chordata; class Lepidosauria; order Squamata; family Elapidae; genus Ophiophagus; species Ophiophagus hannah. The sequence continues at coordinate 146,529 of AZIM01003248.1, read as the reverse complement.
GACTTGGGTGCCCATTTTTCATTCTCCATGATGTTGACCAACATTTCTGAGCCTTGATATATGGAATCCTTGACATAAGGCAATTACATTGCGCAAGCCCTTGTGATGGATGAAGACTCCAGTTGCAACACCCAGCCCATTCCTTCTGCTTATTGGGTCATGAATTGGGCATTTCCCAGGAAGGAAGGTAGAGGAACCATATAAAAATGCCTCACCACAAGGACCTAAGCACACATTTGTAGTATTCCACCATCACAAGCTTCCCTGCTGAAGTTTGGGTAAGTCTACCAAAGCTTTGTCTTCTTATGGTTAGGATTGATGAGCTGGTTTAGGGGTAGAAATGTAGCGCTTTCAAAAACTAAGAATATTGGACAGCAGATTCTGATGAGCAAGATTTATTAACCGTCTTAACAACTGGCAACATTGGCAGTAGAGAAGTAGTTGTGCACTACTGACAAGAGAAATTATTCTAGTTTACACTTGATATAAAGATATAGAATTTGAACAGGTTGGTAGGCACCAACATTTGCAATGAATTATTTATTGTCACAGTTACTCTGCCGGTAACTCCGCATTATGGTTTGAGATACCATCTTTTCGTCCCCAGCTCTTCCTCTAGATGCCTGAAATGACTGGGAAGAAGGGAGTAGAGAATTAGATAGTATAAACTGTATTTATTTTATTAAAATGTTTGCCTCCTGTCCTGATCTCATGACTTTCAGCAGCATGTATCAAAGTGCAATAGAAAATAGCTAATAGTGGACACCATCATTAACACTGATGATGTTACCTAGTTGAGTCATGAAATGTCTGCAAGAAATCAACGAAACTCAGAGCACTAAGGACCCCTCATATCAACCTTGAGCTACAAATATTCTCCTTTATTGGTATATCATCTTTTCCCTATCTTTGAGATATGTTGATGAGCATGTAATAACAAACTTGCAAGAATTGTAGACAGCATGAGCGTGGAAACTTGTAAAAAGTTCTCTCTCTTCTAAGACAATAGCACTTCACAAGGTCCCTTGTAGAAAATTACATTTTCAATTGCATCCAGATTGGAAGACTTGAGAATTAAAAAGATCAGACACATTGAACTCAGTTTAAAATTCAGGTGGGAATCCAAGAAACAACATTTCCCAAATATCTGTGTGTTGTTAAAGTTTAAGAATGCTGGCCTGGGCTTTCATAGCAGATGTATTTATCATTTCTTGCTTTGTCGCAGAATTGCCAACAGACAAACATCAGGATGTGCTCCCGCAACAACGAAGGGTGTTCTCACGACAATACATGTCACAGTGGGAGGAGTTGCTGCCATGAGGATCGAGGTTATTGCGGTGATAGAAGCAATCCATCTTTCACAGTTACAGCCATACCGGTGGTGCAGGATAAGAACCCTCTCACCCAGACCCAGAAGCAATGCCCCATAGTTTATTCCACTCCCCAGCTCCAACATACTCAACAGCTCAAGCAGCCCATTCCATATCCTCCCCAACAACAGCTGAAGCAGCCACAACAGTTGAAGAAGTAGCTGAAACACCAAGGAAATACCGCAACGCAATGCACCTGAAAGCCAACAAATTCGTTCCTGTTCATCTTCCTGCTTATGCAAATATATATAGAGAGAGAGTGTGTGTGTGTGTTCTTTTCTTGGATTGGCATTGAAATTCCACTGCTTCTTATCCTGCTTGATATAGGATTTGTAAACATTAGCTTCTTTGATGTTTTGGCTTAGCCACGGTCAGCAGCAAGCATTAAAATGCACAAATCTATATTTGGTTTTGAATCCTTTTGTACGTGAATGACTTGGAGGGGGAAGGAGGTTTGTTGGTGGGAATGGGGGAATTGGTATTTAAAACTTAAAACTCTTTTAGGAATTAATCAATGTTTTAAATCTCCAGCATAATCATTTTTCCATCCAGTTTTAGCAGCATGAGTCCATGTAAGATCTCTGGATTTTCCACTTCAGAAAGAAAACATTCAAATTCTGAGCCAGTGTTTCGGGGAGGGGGAAAAATCCACAATGGTTAAATCCTAAGTGTTACATCAAATCTCAAACTGACACCTATCATTAAAATTAGACTGTACCTAGAGACTATTTGTCACACACACATTCTGGGTTTTAGTCTTCTGATTTTAGTAGATTTCCACTTGGAAATCTGAAGTTCTTCAGATTCATTCGATTCATTGGTGATTAAATCTTGAAACTGAATCTAATTCATAAAGCACTGGCAGATACAATACATTCTCAGGCTTGAACGAATGATAAAATTCACTGCTTTGCTTTTCATTGTTCACCTTTTTTCAGACTTTAACAACTTTCTCTTTGTGTATTCTTATTTGAAACAAGGATGCCATGGTAAGAAATACCAGAAGCTGCAGCTCAACAGCAAACCACAGACTAATCATCTCCATTTTAATTTTCATCAATTCCTTCTAATGAGTCTCTATTTCCTGATTTGGTTAGGTTGTTCTTTGATTACTACTCATAATTGCAGAAAGAAATTAATAGACTATAACCCAGGTGGCCCAGATCTCCACTAGATGATCAGCAAGGCTAGTTTGTGATCAACGGAAGAGGTGAATTAGTGCATAAACATGTTCTAGATCTTCTTGGTGACCTTCCAAATATATTACCATTAGAACTCTGAGAATTCCAGATCAGAATGGAATATAATTGGCATTATTTTCTGATAATCATGAGAGCCTTAATCCCAATATCTTTGGAGGACATAAACTTTAAGAATCCAACTAAAGGTTTCCAAAGATCTGAAGAATATCAGAAGAGGTCTCAAGCCATCTTAATTATAAGTCCATGGGCAGATAATGGTCAGGAAGAAATGTATTCTGGATAGGGTTTAGTTTTGTAGGTCCAAGCCTATGATGATACTCCAAATACAATGTATTGTTTCCTCAATTCTTCCAATAAATATATTTGACTACTTAGAAGGTTTTCATAGGTTGGTAGGTAAACTGACAGAAGGATGATCCTAGATAGTTGGCAATTTCAGATCAATTCTGATTCCTTTAAAATGTCCAACTTCTTTGGCACTTGGTCTATCCCACAAAATAAAGGATGCAGAACTTGAGAGATGGCGATAGCATCTTCTTTCCAAAGTAAAATAAATGAAGGTCAAAATAGATAGCCATACCAACACCTATATTTACTATTAGAATAATATTATAAATCAGTCCTTCCCAGTGATACTATAACATCACTTTATGATCTTTTGAGACTCTCTCAAAGTTGGGGAGGCTGAGCTGTGGCCTCCTGAACCCTCAATTAATGCTTATTCCTATGAAGTCAGCCAATGACAGCTCCTGCTTCCCAGGAGCTCAGCCAATCGGAATGTGTACTTCCTAGCTGCTCTGCCATTGTAATCTCCCTTGTAATTGGACAGCACAGCCAATAACTCGGTTCTTCTCCCGACCATCAGCCATTGCATTCTACAAAAACACAGAGTCAAAATTGCTGATTTGCCTTCACATTTCAGAAGGCGATGCCTTTATTTACCCAAACGTCACCCAAACAATATGTATACAAGCAAGATCAGATTACAAAACAGATTGGAAAGGAAGAGGAGGAAGGTGAGATGTCAGGCAAAGTCTTAAATTGGAATATTAAAGGCAGGTTCACCCGTTCAAATTAAAAATCTGTGTCATTCTGACTATGGGACAGTTTTGGGCTCCTGCCAGATCTATTCAATTGAAATCAGAAATTAATGGACAAGAGAGAGAAATGTTTTGGATAATTGGGGGGGGGGGAAATCCTGTCCAAAGTCTCCCTTCAGGATCTTTTCCTACAATTAGTGGAAGAAAACAGACAGGTGCAAAGTTTCAGGTATGTCGTTTGGCAAGGCAGATACCCTAAAGCGAATCAAGATGGGAAATGATTGTTTTCCTTCCAGGTGTTAAGCTTGAAAGAGGGCAGATGTGCAATTACATTCCAGATTTTTCCCTTTATTCCAATTGGCTTATTCATTAAGAAATAATGCAGCATTCAGGGAGGGACAGCAAGGGGTTCAATGCATACAGCAGTATGCTTGGCCTAACATCTTTGAGTGAAACTCCAAATGCTCAATTGAATATATAAATAAATAAATAAAAAGATTTCTGTTTGGAGAAATAAACAAACAAACAAAAAGATGAATCTGCCTGGGAACTTCTTAAATTCTATCTTCCTGGTGGGGAAAGAAGCTGAGCTTAATTTAAGAAGGATCAAATAGAAACACGTTGATGTTTGATGGATTCGACCTTCCCTAGCACAAGGCTAGCAATAACAATGGAGGGAAAATAACACTAGATTATTGGGATTATGGTAAAAGGAAAGAGCAATAAATGAAGATTATAAGAACAAGAAAGAGGCCAAAGTTAGACAGTGATGCGCAAAGGAGGTAGAGGCTAAACCCAGCGCAGCAAATATGACTGCTCTGGGCCAGCTATTCTTCCCAGATCCGAAGCAGAGAAGCATATTTCTTTGTGGCACAGCAATTCAAAAGTCCTGGAAGACACGGTCAACTTCACTTGCACTGTTTGCAGCATTGGGAACAGCATTGGGACGATTGACCGCCACATCCCGAAGAGCAGCAGCAGGGAGAACAGCAGCATGGAGAGCAGCACGGAGCACAGCAGCACGGAGAGCAGCACGGAGCACAGCAGCATGGAGCGCAGCAACTAGGGCCACAGCCACAGCCTCCAGTGGGCATACAGATGACATGTGCGTCAGATCCGCCATAGTCCCCACCACAGCCGCAGCCGCTGCAGCCGCAGCCGCCACCACCACCGGAGTTAGATTCCATGTTGCCCATTTCTGTAAAACAAGAAGGCGTGATCCAGCGGAACAGGAGAAGAATGGGGATCTGCAGCTGCTCTGAAAATCTTGAGACAATTCTTCTTTAACACCCGTGGTGTGTGATGACTTCTAAGTCAATCTACTGCCTATGTACTCCATATCAACATTTCCCTTCTCCAATTTGTACACTCCGTCCCTTATTAAGTTAGCACGCTAAAATAAAATGCTTCATTTTTACAAGAAAACGGAAATCACTCTTATCATAAGACCAAGCTTTGGCCATAAAAATCAGAGGACCATCGTTTCCTAGAATTGGAATTGGCCACTGAGGCTACTGAGACCAATTTCCTGATGTATATCAGATCCCAAATTAAAAATAACCAAAAACTTAGACAGAGAGTTGTCCGGCTTCTGCTTGATTTCATCCATTGAAGGACAACCACTACTTCTCCAGGTGATTAGGCCACAATCCTATTTTCAGAAGAAGCCTGTGAGATACTTCTCAGAAGCAAGAATGTTCCAGATGTTTTTTCTTTCAGCATCAGAATCTTAAGATATCCTCCCATCAAACAGTAGGTTTTGCCATCGTGTCTAATCAATAACGATAAGATGTAAGCTTGATATGCCTGCCGATTCTAACATACATCTATTTGAGCCAGTAGTTCTGAATTCCAGACGACTTCATCGGTTTCCAACTAACTGTTGTCTCCACATAACTGTTTAGAAAACACCGAACCATATGTTACTCTATTCAGCAAATGGTACAGACTCACAAAGGGTCCCTATTCTATTGTAGCAAGTTTCCTATTTGAAGTTAAAGATTTTATCATCTTCAGGATAACCCATCAGAGTCAACTTACCTGCTGGAAAGTTTGCTTGCTAACAAGGTACAAGAAGGAAGGTTATGATGTTCTCTTGGGGATGGGGGGCCACCTTTTATACTGCCTCCTCAGCCTTCCCCCAGGAAGTGAGACAATGTCATGGAACGGCAGGTTCTTCATTCACCCAAAAAGCATGTTTCCTTCTACCTGGTTCTTTGACTCAATTCCATTTCTCATTAAAGGACATTTTTCTAGAAGTGTATGATTAACACCATCTTCACTTAGCAATGCTGTAATTCCAAGTCCAGAGGCAGGAGGAAGTTTGCTCTTAAAATGTGAGCCCTAAACTCAAGACAAATTTCTATGCATCATGAGGACCCCATAGTTGAAGCCCTCGTTATGGACCTCATGCCTCTTCATCGACTTGACCCATAATTGACTTGACTCTCCATTGTCTTAACCCTTCATTAGCAGGATCAAAATTAGGTGTAAGCAAAACAAATCAAGGAATGCTGCTCTGGGACTATAAACTCCTAATGAAGCTCCTGAGAAATGAACTGGTGGACTCAAGAGCAAAATTCACAGAAGTGGGAAAAATTTGTAAGGAAAAAACCCTCAACAATCCAAATATCCATAATCCATGGTCATAGTATGCATTGATAAAACACAACATCCAAGAAAAAACTTAGGACAGGTTGTCTGGAATGCCATTCATGCTACAATTTTTCATTTTGATTAGAAATCTGGTGGATTCCACAAGGAACTGAGCTAATTTGATTTCTGGGTATGGTCCAGGGAAGGATCAAGAGCTATGTAATGCTTTGAAAGTTTGCTTCATTTCTATAAAGTTCTGAGTGGGGTTTCCATTTGAAGCTGTTTTGTGAAGCAACATGACCTTCTAAAAAAATAAGCCCATGGACCACTCCACTTCAGTTTGTCTCCTCCATCAGTTCCAATAGCCAGAAAAGACTCTTGGCCAGGAATTTTTTCCTGCCATTGGAAGCTTCAAGATGACGTAAACTCCTTCTCAAGGAGAAACATATTCTTCACCTCAACAAGAAACTTTGTGGTCCAAATGTCTCTGGAGATTCTCAGTCATCCAGGCCATGGTTGTCCCATGGTTTCCAAAAGACAACTAGACTTTCTTGAGGGGGGGGGTGTTTCTTTGAAAACATTTCGCTTCTCATCCAAGAAGCTCCTTCAGAACTTGGATGAGAAGCCAAATGTTTTCAAGGAAAAAAAACCCAAGAAAGTCCAGATGCCTTTTGGAAAAGCACCTTTGGGACTTCATAGTCCAAAGCACATTATTAAGGTGATGCCAAACCAACATCGCACAGTCCTATCATCTCCTTTGTACTATCTCAGTGTTCCACGTTCCTGGATTTAACAGTGTGCTTTTATCAATCAAAAAGTGTAGGGAGCATGATGGCTACAAGGGGAAAGTCTACTCCAGAGTGCAAGCTGGTGGGAAAACATTGTAGGGAGAACCTAATAGAAGAATTGTAAGCTCAGAATGTGTTTAAATGTTAAATGTTGTTTTTTTAACAAAAGAAGAAAAACAAAACATGAAGAACTGAGACAAAGCAACAAGGGCCAATTTGTCCATCTGAGGTGTGATTTGATGATTCAGGCACTGCATTTCCTTGTGTGACCTTCTGATTACAGATGCCAAGCAAACATAGAATTGGCATTCTTCTTTTACTGTGGGGCCCTTCCTCAGGGGTTTAAAGGTAACGCTATAATTAGAAGTTATTTCCGTGCACTAGTTCTCATGTAGCTTCCCACTATCAACTTGGTGCTCAGAATACTTCTGGTTGTTGTTTTTTTAAATCACCCAGGCCCTTGTGACATGGCTGCAATGTCACCCTTGAAAGATTACTCAGTGTTCACCCTTTTTTCTTCTTGTCCTTTGCTTTTCCTCCATTGTTGTCTTTTCCCCCCGTTGTCTCCTTTTCCTAATCCTTTAAGTCACTTTGATGTTAGGTGAGAATTATAGAGTTGAATACTGCATAAAGCACGGACATATGTTGAGTAAGGACAATGAGCCGGAAAAATGACGTGTTGGATGATCATTTGGCTTGGTGCTTAATAAAGAGATCACCATTCCTTGTTAGTGCCTCATTTCCCAAGTGTAGGGTGCACGGAGCGATATAAAAGGTCCCCCTGTTTTCCAAATCTTCATTCACTCAACTGGGTTAATTCTCCTAGCCATTTCCACCACCTACAAGGTAAGTGGTCCTTTGTTGATATAAGACAGACTATTCCTGGATTTTCGTTTTTTTTAAAGCTATGACATTTTATAGCTTTGTCTCCCATTTTATTTTTTTCCCTGTAGCTGATGGTTTAATCTAAGGTTGGGATGAAAAACAAGACTATAAGAATCCATTTCTATGTATACGTATTGTTGGTTATCATAAACTGACTTCCAAAGGACAGGCTACAATTCAGAGCCGGAATTGAGCCATAAACTGGTAGATGATCCTAAACTAAGTTTGTTGCCTCTCCAATTAAAAATGAAGCAATTGTCGAGGCTGAGCAGGTACAAGACATGAAAAGCAGACAGCTTTCAGAACAGGCCAAAAATCTGTTTTATCAAACATCTGGATCACTCAAGCAGCAAACAAAGCTGCATTGGAGAAACTCAACAAAATGGCAGGACCACAATCTCATTCATCCATGGTCTTTCTTCAGTATGCTGCTTTCAGTTTTGAAATAGTTACAGACAAGATTGAACTACTTTCCAAGTCATCCAGATTGGTGGGGGATGCTCTTTGGAGCTAATGAGTTCCATAATTTTCCTCCTATGTTCCTCGTTTGCAAGTAGATATTTTAACGCATGGAATTTGTGGCTCTGGAATAGTGGCCCATCGCTCTTCTGAAGAACTACCTCTAACACTCTCTCGTTTCTTTTCAGCCAGACCTTCACAACTCATTGCAAAGATGGCCTGCTGTCCCATCTGTGGCTGCTACCCTTGCTGTTGCGTCCCCTGCTGCTCTTGTGCCAACTGTTGTGGTTGCGGGCCCTGCTGCTCCTCCTGTGGGGCACCCTGCTGTTGCAGCCCTTGCAGTTCTTGTTGCCCCTGTTGTGCTTGCGGGGGCTGTGGGTCACCCTGCTCTTGTCCCCAATGCTCCTCCTGTTGTGTTTGTGGACCCTGTTGCAGTAGACAGTCATCCGGGGGCGGTTGTGGCTGCGGCTGCTCCCCTTGCTGTGGTTGTCAGTCTTGTGGTGGGTCCTGTGGTGGGTCCTGTGGT
>AZIM01003248.1:94332-115287 GCA_000516915.1 Ophiophagus hannah | reverse complement strand
GGAGGGCCTGTCTGTGGGAGCGTACTGGGCGATCGGATCTTGAAGCCAGAAGGGGACGTTCCTGTAAATACACCGGACCCATGTCTTAACTATGTAACACCTAGATAATGAATTCCTTCTGAATATTATACTCAATTAAGGCTTTCATCTTTTAGTTAGAAATGAAGAATCTGTAAATATATACTTAATCAAAACCAAAGGTACAACCTAATTATTGATCATTTGATGGTGATAAAAATGTTAATTAAATTATACCTGTGCTTATTTTTTTAAAGATGAATGGTTGCAGAACAACCATGTAATACGCCTTAGCTATTTTGTGGTAGGTATTTATGTCGGCAAAACCTCACAGCCGTAAAAGGAAACCAGGCTGACAAGAATACGGCAGGTGGACACCATCAAAGCTGACACCAGCTAGAACACAGAACAATTCAAAGAAGAAGTGCAAGATTGGAAGATATGGAGGGATCTGGCCTGTAAAATCATAAGAGTTGGAGAATAGGCTGGCTCTTTGTAATTCCTCTTGGAACAAAGAGATGAGATGACCCATAAATACTGGAGTCCAAGGGTATTTTTTCCACACCTTATGCTCCTTCACAAAGCTGCTTCTACTCTCCATGACTTTCCAACAGTGTTGTCTTCAAATGAAGCAAGGCTAGCACAAAACTATGAGACAGCTCTGGAGAATGCCAGTGTGACAGCTGTTAACAGAAGAGTGATTTAACAATGTGGCTTTCAAAGCCTTCTGATTTATCACTTGAACTCATCACGTCCAATTAAAGGGCTGTCACTTTCTTTGCCTTCCCTTGTTAATTACATGTCTCACTCATCTTCCCTCTATACAGAATCTAGAAATTATGTTAGTCATTCAAAGGCAGACAAGCTGACTTTATCTTCTTTATGTCAAGCTTCGGTTGCATTTTGTTGGTCTTTTACTTTACAACACTGATTTTGTTATTCTTTTTCCCGGGGAATTATAGTTCTGGGGCCTGGCTTTCTCTAACTGGCTATTCTTACCAAGGTACAATTCTTTGGATCTTTTCGAAGCCTTGTTATAAAACCAATTTATATTAACATTATAAATATACTCAATATTTCAGTCTACCGCTTTAAAATAAAATTCTGAAATTGAGTTCCTATGTTCTGATTTGTTCCTCATACTTTCTTTTCCCCACTGCATGAGAACTTAATGGACCTTCTAAGCCCATATTTTAGTGTTCTCAAAAATTTGTAGGATTCAACATTCAAGGTATTATACTTGTATTTTCTATCTAGAGAGAAATGGCAAAGTTAGAGCAACTGAGCTCCAGTTAAGAGACAGATGATCAATCTACCTCCAGCCCACTTAGAAGGAACTACAGTATCATTCTTTCATATATTACTCCTGGCCTGTTTCATAATTCATAATCAAAAATATAGACAGGCATATAGGGCTTGAGAGATTAAAGTATACTCACAATGAATAAGTAACTATAGGTCATCAAAAGCTGCAGTTGACTAAGTGGCAAGAAAATCATGGGGGTGCCTTTTCATCTTCTCGGCATTTCACCAATGCCTCCTGGATTTATACTTTGCTTGCATTGTCACTAAAGTTAATTTATTTAAGGTATTCTTTACAGTCAGTTGGTTGTCATGCAGTTGTTCCTTCAATATGAGGTATAAGGAGAGCAGAGGAAGAAGAGGTAAATTTAAACTTTAAAAAATCGAATTCCAATCCATAGAAACTGACAACTCAACAACACACATACAACTAACTGATCAGGGTTTGTACTACAACACTTGATCCATCATCTTGTTGATTTGACACCTGCTTCCCCTGCCAGGCATGGTAGCCAAATTCAACAGACTCAGCACACATGAAGAGGACTGTGTTGTGTCTTCTTGTGATGGAACTATTAAAAATTAAAAATCTATCAAAAACTTGTTAAAAGGGGTGATTTTACTTGAACATAAAGGAAAGCCCACGTTTGGTTGGAGGACGGACAGAACTTGCAAAGATAGGAATTAGCTTGGAGTCATTATGTTCTCATAAATGGTCTGTCCAACCACTCTTGAATTCTGTTAACCCTTATCTAATGCCAATTTAGTGCTGTTAGTTGACTAGATTTTTTGTGTATAATCAGTTTAAGTGGAATTTCAGGTGTGTGCCTGACCCTTTTTAAGAGATAAGCATTCAAAGCCTTCTTCTGCATGGCAAGTCTGTTAAAAGTTCTCCCTTCCATGGTTGAATCTTCTAAAATTCAGGTTCATCCTGGTTCATTTATTAAGGATTTTGCAATCGTGATGCTCTATTGTACCAAATGCTGACTAATTCCTAGATAAGAGGGACTGCCACGTATCTGACCCAAGCAAGTAAGGCAACAAAGAAGAATGACAATTCTCCATCAACCATAAAGTACATTTCTACTTTCTGAGCCACCATCCTCTTGATTCTGGTTTGCATTTCTTAATAAACAGCATGAATTTCACTGGTCTGTTATTAAATCTAGCTTAACTAACAACACTACAATTTGCTTATGGGTCCAAGAAGCAAGCAAAAAATTATTGAAATAGTACATAAATTGGTGAACATTGATTTAACATACTCTTTCATCTGTCGTATTTAAGTACCATAGTTTATGACCAGAAAATAGTCATGCATTTTTTTGTACATGTGTTTGTTTTATCCACTTTCTCCCAAATGTAATCAAATTATATTATTATTTGTCACACTTTTCAAGGAAGCGCATGACACCTTATTAATGAGTTGTCTAAGTAAGAAAGAAGTGGTGACTAAAAGGTATTTAAAAGTAATTCTGGCTTGAGACAAAAATGACAGATCAGTTAGACTGTACAATTTTTTTAAAATGCAATTATCTTTAAATCTCAGCCACTGTTTATCTTATTTATTTAAAAAATGTTTTAATCTAACTAAAATGGTTGGGTCATTGAGAAACAAACTGAACTCAATTACATTTTCTGATCCTAAAATATTTGGAATAAAAAAGTCCATACATTAGTCATTCATTAAAATAGTTCCTGGGTTCTCTTTGCTTTAAACTCAAGATGACATTTTGGCATTATAAAGAACCTTAAAATTCTGTCCCACAAAATAACTCGGTGGTTTTTTTTCTTCTTCAGACATCAGCAGTACAAATAAAATCATGCATTCTTGGGATTTAAAAGGCCAGAATGGATATTGTATTTCAGCTTACCATCCTCCAATTTCACTCCCAAGAAATGTACAACTTTGTTCCCTATTCCACTAATTTCTTACTGGGTTCACACTTTTCCCACAGTGACAAGAAGTCTCCTTTGTGTTACGTACTTAGTTACAGAAACAAGTCAGGAACTAAATGTTAAAGAAAAGACTAACAACTCTCTCTGACTTCCTACTTGAGAATCCTGGTGACAGAGGAGAGTTTGGAGCTGAACAATTGCACATAGATACGTGGAATATGTCATGTGCAAAAGATCAGGACTGTACATTAAGTTGTAATTCAGAAGAGTATTGCTCAAACTTGTATACAAGAACCTAGTCAACTAAAGTTCAAATTTGAATCGGCACCAGATAATGGAATATAACACGGATTGGACTTAGACTGTTTCTGGGAATGTAATGACTCAAAGCTGATGACAAGTTTAACTCCGCCACCCCCAGCTCTGTCTGTTCTTCTACAGAATATAGTATACTGCAAAGATGGGTGAATTTTGTTCTATTTTTAATTTTTCCACATTTCATTTTTGTATATATTTTTTTCTTTTTGAAAACAAATGCTGGCAGTGCTAGGTCAAATAAGTCCTAAACTATGTCATGGTAGTAAGAAACTCACTCATTAGCCATTCATCCACATAATTCATTTTAAAAGAGATCATTTAAGAGATCCTTTAGATCTTCCTTAATCATAGACCTTTTTCCGTAATAAAGGAAATGAATAGTCAAGGAATAGAACGCCATGTGGTAATTTCATGGAGGCTGATGTTGAGCCATCATAACATTCCCATCATTCTTCAGTCGGAAGATTGCTTATGAAAGGTTGCACAGACTATATAAAAAGACACATGGAACACTTGCCCATTCACACTGGGATTCACATCCACACCATTCCTTCTTTTTAAATAAGGTAAGCACCTTCTATATTCTTAAAGATGGGGAAAATATTGAGTTCTGGAGGTCTTGTCTTCAGAAGAACAGACTCCATGGTTCATACTGACTTAAATAAAATCTTATCCAAGTTATAATAGTGGTGTTCTTTGTATTCCATAAAAAAGAACTGAATAGTTTAGTGGGCAAAAGAGTTCCAGATGTGCAAAGTAGCCTACTCTTGATTTACAGAATTATTCCAGGTGAATGTGGATTTTTCTTGGATCTGAGTTGCATTCTGAACAATGTCTAAAGGATGTTCCTGGATTTGCCTAGCATAAGCTGACCTTGTTCAGCAAAGGAATAAGAGAGGAGTTGCACAATCTTAGATTCGTAGCTCAGGATTGAAATGAGGGGTCCTTGATGCATTGATGTGCACTAATGATGTTACCTAGTCTGGGTGCAAGAAAACCATCAAGCTCAGAGAGTGCCAAGGACCCCTTAATCTTAGATTTGTTTAAAGAACTGCAGACAGAAGTACTGGGACTCCACCTAGACGCATTCAATATTTCTAGGCTGGCTCCAGTTTCTTTATTAATCTTTATTACACATTTTTCAAACATTTACACCACATTTCCATTTTTGACAGTGCATCAGAGTCAGCTTCTTTCCTATTTACATAGTAATACTTTCATTTTCATTTTCAATTCCTGCTATATTTCTCTAATATTTGTACATTTATATTTACCTTTTTATAATTCCTNNNATATACATTTCCTGCAACTCTTAAGTAATTTTATACATATTCTTTAATTTTCTCCTCTAGCCACTCATACCATATGTCCCAAATCTTATAACATTCTGTTTCCTTCTTGTCTTTTAACTCCATTGTTAATTTGTCCATCTCTGCACATTCAAACACTTTTTTATCACCATATCTTCTGTAGGGATATTTATCTATTTCCACTGTTGTATGAAAACAATTCTGGCTGCCGTCAGTATATGGAGTATGATATATTGATTTTTTTACTTAGATTATCCTTTATTATGCCTAATAAAAATAATTCCGGCTTCCACTCTATTTTTTGCTTAATAATCTCCTCGAGCCATTTCTTTACTCTCATCCAATACTTCTTCGCTTCTTGGCACGTCCACCACATGTGAAAAAATGTTCCTTGTTTATGTTTGCACCTCCAGCATGCCGCTGATCTATTAGGGTACATTTTCGCTAATCTTACTGGCAGTAAGTGCCAGCGGTAGAACATTTTGTATAGGTTCTCCTTATATGATGCTGCCATTGTTAATTTATAATATAAGTTTGTTAATGTAGTATCACTTGATTCCTTCCAGGTCTTTCTCTTCTTCATCCTCCACCACCAACATGACTTGCTGCTCCAAATGCGGTTGCTCCCCCTGCTGTTGCCAACAGTGCTGCTGCTCCCCCTGCTGCTGCCAACAGACCTGTTGCCAAAGCTGTTGCGAAAAAGGCTGTGGCTGCGGTTGTGGTTGCGGCTGCAAGGGTGGTTGTGGCTGTGGCTGCNTGGTTGTGGCTGTGGCTGCAAGGGTGGTTGTGGCTGTGGCTGTGGCTGCGGATGCGGATGCGGATGCAAGGGCAGCTGTGGATGCGGCTGCGGATGCAAAGGTGGCTGTGGATGCGGATGCAAAGGTGGCTGTGGATGCGGATGCGGATGCAAGGGTGGCTGCGGATGTGGCTGTGGCTGTCCCAAGCAGGGCAAATGCTGAACAGCATTAAGAAGATTGCTCAAAGCAAGAAAGGCAGGGATGTAATGTCCACTGTTCCCCTCGCCTCCTTTTGATTGTCCTCTTCAAGGCTCCAGTTTGCTTCTGTTTCTGAAAATCCTGCCTGATACTCTGTCGTCTAAGCCATTCCTGGATCAAGTCCAGAGCAACCGTTTATCTGAAATGGTCTACAGTCTCCTGCTTGAGTAGAGGGTTTGACTAGAAGACCTCCAAGATTCCTTCCAGCTCTGATATTCTTTTTTTCTATTTGCTTTCTTTCCCCCTTATGGAGATATTCACAATGCAATAAAAAAGTATTCACATACATTCTTGTTCTCATGTCTCTGTTGGTGCTCTATTTGATTTGTACCCTGACTTCCTTCCAATTATCCAGAAAAGATGAGCAGCAAAACATCGGTCCCAGCTTAAAAGACCCCCTGAAATTCATAATACAAATTGCCTTCAATCCATTCCTTGAGACTTCTCCCAATGCATTGTACTGATCATTTTGGTCATCTGAGCAACTAAAGAAGCCTTTCAGATAGTAGTAAAAGTCCTTCTCATATAGCAGTAAAATTTCATACAGTACTGGCCAAATCAAATGCCGGCAAGCTTCCTGTAAGACTAAGAGAAAATATCAACATGCCCTGCAGAATTCAAAGCAATTTCTTATGTGGCTACCTTACAACCATCTGTTTAGGGACTGTTCGAAGTTACAATGGCATTGAAAAAAATGATGTACGACCACTCTTCACACTTCCATCCTTAAATGCTTCGGATAATCGCTTTGGCAGCTGAAGCTGTTGGCGCACAAGTTTATTACTGGAGAGCATGATTGATGATTCTTGGTTATGGATGTGTCTCATTGGAGAATATACATCCACGAGGTGGAGGGAAGACCAGGGTCAAGGGTGAAATGAATGAGTCGGCTGCAACCAGGAAATGCCAACATGTCAACTCCTAATAAATCAATCCTTTTTACTCTGAGAAATGTGGCTAGAGACTTATGATTTGAATGGGGGTGCATGTCGGAGCCTTGACACGCTCAGTGAGTCGCTTAACAACTGCAACAATTCACTTAGGCGTAATATTGGGTACAACTCTCTTAACAATCGCTCAACTTAGCACTTGAAATTCTGGTCCTAACTGTGGTCATATGTCAAGGACTACCTGTACAGATTTCTTTTATCCCACCCAGTGATATGCTCTATGATGTTGCGGTGCAAATTATATGTAGCAATGCCACTTATATACCACTTCACCGTGTTTTACAGCCCTCTCTAAGCGGTTTACNNNNTCAGCCTATTGCCCCCAACAATCTGGGTGCTCATTTTACCCACCTTGGAAGGATGGAAGGCTGAGTCAACCATTGAGCTGATCAGGATTGAACTGCTGGCAGTCAGGAAAGTTAACCTTGCAGTATTGCATTCTAAGTACTGCGCCACCATGGCACATGCTTCTTTGTACATGTAAGCTGAATTTCTTAAACAAAACACAGGTGGAAATGAAGCAGAAATAATCCTAGTTCACAACATACAAAAAAAGTTTTAGGACAAGCTTAATGTGCCTAGTTCCTTGAACTGCTTGTCAAAGTGTTTCCTTCCAAGATCTCTTAGCATCCTGTTGCTGCTTCTCTGAAGGAGTTTCTCTTTCAGATTGAGCTGCCAAAATTTGACACGGTTCTCCAAAGTTGTAGAAACTTAGATTCCAATTGAAATCTTTTATTTTGTAATTTAAATACCATCCTTAATTTACTGCAGATCTTGATTTATTGCAGTGATGTTTTTCAACCACAATGCTGCCTTGTTCTCAGCTGATAATCTGCTTGCGTGCCCATACCCATAACATATGGAACATACAACATAGAACAAAAAGGGCATGGAGTCTTCTAGTCCAACTCTACTGCACTAGGTCTGACCCAGGTCTCCATTCTTCTTCATCTATTTATTTAATTTTACCTACCTAGACATCCACTAATGGATATTATTTTAATTCTTATCTACCTTGCAGTTTCCCTGCAACGTTATCCTGTTGAATTTGGTACAAGGTTTAATTTTGTTGGGATAACTGAAATGTTTATTTTGACCTCCAAGGTATTTAGTTAATCACTTCAGCTTCATGCCATATGCACAATTGATAAAGAGACTTTCTGATCATTTATAAAGACAAGAATTAAAGAGTGTTGGGGGGAAATTAGATTTAGGATAATTTTATTCGTGCATTTCCTCTGAACTCCTTTAATTATCAACATGACCTGCTAAGTAGCTGAAACCAGAAGAAATTGTGTTGCAAATAAAGATAATACAATGTCAGGGGGATCATTTAAACTTCCTTCAGATGACAATTGACAACTAGGCTGCAAGTGATTAAAACCGTGTGGTTCCAAAAGAAGACTAAACAGGCAGATACAGGGCTTTCCTGAACACACAAACATGGTGCTCAAACTCAACATATAGGCACACACCAAAGGAAAAAGAACTACATACTCAACAAAAATTAAGGACATTTCCACTGAAGCCCCACTTCCACAAACTAAACACTTCAAAGAGCATCTCTATTTACTAGATTTATTTGATATCCGTCTCACCTAGAGGCAACATAGGGCAGCTTAGAAACATTCACTGTTCCCAAAGGACCATTTTTCTTATAAATATTACTAGCCTCAAAATCCCAAATGGTAGCTACCTTTGAATGCTGTCCTTTATGCTCTCAAATAAATTGCTTTCTCTCTAAGCAATGTGTCCTGTGTCATTCTTACACAATCCTGGATTTGTCAAAGAATTTCAGCTGGTGCGGTCTGGAAAGAGACTTTTTCTGCCATGTCCCACAAACATTGTGGAATATCTCCCCATCCAAGAAGAAGTCTGTCTATCCCCTTTTGTCCCTCTGGAAGGATGTTAAAACTGGCACTGCCAGTTACCTTGGGATCTTGGGATCTTAATGGGGGCACATAACAGTGGAGGTACTTGGCAGATTAAATGAGGATAATCTGGCCCTGAACATATCTTGCATTTTTTGCTTCTTGCCTTTGTATTTAATACTTCTTATATTGATATTTTTAATGATAAGCTGCCCAAAGTCCCTTCTCAAAGTGAGATGGGCATCTATAAATTTAATAAATAAACAATAATGGAGCTAAGAATTTCAAAAAGGAACAGACAAAAACTTTCAGCTTAACTTCCCCGGTGCAGCTGACAATGTAAGAGAAGAGCAGGCAGAGGCTGGAGGGTAGAGTCAAGTGGGTAATCAGCCTAGAGTTGTTACATACTTACAAATGGTTTACATCTAATTCTTGAATTTTTCTGACTCTTATCTAATGCCAATTTAGTGTTGACCATTAGTTGTGTAGATTCTTGTGTGTAGGCATGAATCATCTTAACTGGCACTTAATGTATAGTCCCAATTCTTTGCACCTGACAGATAACCCATTTCCTTCTCCCCAAAACTTCTGCTCACAATCTTCTGCCGTTGACTAAAGGAAAATATGACAAGTTCCTCAAAGTTCCTATGTCATAATTAGGCTGACAAACTAACAGATACTAGATACTAGATACTAGTAGATACTAGAAAAATGCTGCCCTTCTTCTGTTCTGAACAATACTGGTGACATGAGATTGATAAGTGGAATCTTAGGATAATAGTTGAAGCACAATGGGGTACAAAACTGGGTGAATTTGCTTTCTTTTTTTATTCTTCCATGTTCAGCATTTCTACATATCTGTTTCTTTCTTTTTTAAAAAGTTAAAAAAGTCATATCAAAAAAAATGCTTCCATTTGAAAATAAGTATTAGTGGCGCAGTGTCAAATGGTCTTCACATGTTAAAGTAAGTGCTTCATGATAACGTAGTACATTTTAAAAGCAGTTATTTAAGTAACACTTGGATCTGCATTAATCATACATTTTTTTCATAAGTCAAGGAAATGATTATAGTCAAAAATAATGTCATAATGTCAAGGAAGGTGACAGTCAGCCACCATCAAAATCCCAACATTTTTGGGTGTGCTCATTGCTCATGGAAAGATTAGCGTACCTATATAAAGAGGACCATCCAACACTTCTTCATTCACACCTAGATTCCATATCCACATCTTCTCTTGCTTGTAAATAAGGTAAGTCCTTTCATTTTTCTTCAAGATGGGGGGAGGAAACTCAAATTTCTGGATGTCATATCTGCTTTCTTGCTATGGTTTATTCTCAAGGAGATAAACTCGCGGAACATCTTTTGTTTCATTAAAACCACAGACTTCCAAAAATAATTGTGCAGAATGTCCTACAATTCACTTGTAGAATCTTTCCAAGGGAATCTGGATCCCCTTAACATCCATATTTCCAGACTTTAGGTGGTACTCCTCAAGTCATGGCAACAATAATATAGCCTGCACCAGGAAGTTTAGACCTTTTTTAGATTGAAGATTCTGTTACTTAAAAATGGGGGAGGCCTTCCTCAAAATCCTTATTAACCATAAGAACGCTCTACTAATAGAAATGTAGTGTGTTCAATTCCAGAGAAGCTAGCTGAAAAAATCCTGATCCAAAGAATCTTCCTTATTTCTCAGTTGGAGGAACAGTTTCCCCCCCCCCTCCTCGTTTTTACTGTTTTGTTCAGTGGTGGGATTCAAAAAATTTTACTACTAGTTCTGTGGGCATGGCTTGGCAGGCGTGGNTGATGGGCATGGCAGGGGAAGGATACTGCAAAATCTGCATTCCCTCCCCACCCCACTAAATTGCTTTCTAGCTCCGTTCTCCTGTGCAGGGCAACAAAAGAAGACCCAGCTGATCAGCTGGGACATGGGAGGGAGAGAATAGATGGGGTTGGCAGGGCCAGGCAGAGGTGGTATTTGCCGGTTCTCTGAAATACTCAAAATGTCCACTACCGGTTCTCCAGAACTGGTCAAAACCTGCTGAATACCATCTCTGGTTTCATTATTTTTAACCTGCACACCAGCCAGGGTTTCATGCCTTCGTTAATAACTGATCACGGGGACAAGAAATGGTATGTTTGAAATTGTTCGAGTTTATCGACATGGCATCCTTTGTTTCCTTGCAGATCTTTCTTTGCTCTGCTTTCCCTTGCAAGCATGACTAAGTGCTCCAAATGTGGCTGCTCCCCGTGCTGCTGCAAGTGTGGTTGTTCCCAATGCTGCAAGACCTGCTGCTGTCCAAAGTGCGGCTGTTGCCCCTGCTGCTGCTGCTGCTGTCCAAAGTGCGGCTGTTGCCCGTGCTGCTGCTGCTCCCCCTGCTGCTGCCAGCAGTGCAACTGTGCTCCCTGCTGCTGCAAACAGTGCGTCTGTGCTCCCTGCTGTTGCGTATGTGGTTGTTCCCCCTGCTGCTGCCAACAATCCAGCTGCTCCCAAAGCTGTTGTGGGCAGTCTAAGGGCTGCGAGTCTAAAGGCTGCTGTAGCAAGTGCTGCTTCCCCAAACAAGGCAAGTCCTGAAGAGCATTAAAGGAAGCACCGAAGGCAAGAAGGGAAGGGATGCTAGATCTCCATCGTATCCCTCTCTGATCCTCCTCCCTAAGGGCTGCTCAAGGCTGCTGCGGCTGTTCTCAGTCCCGTCCTAAACACCTGCTCGTTGCCTTTTTTCTTTCTTCTGTGCCAACTCTTGGAACAATTATTCTCTTCATCCACAAACTCATTATATAATAATAATAATAATTAAAAAAAGAAAATAACCTTGCACATTCTTGTTTTGGTCTTTGTTCCTTGTATCTCCTATCCTTTCTACAAAACCTCTTGAGAGTCAAACACTTTAACAATTATAGTCTAGATGTGTAACTCCTGAATGTCTTAGAATTGTAGAGCTGGAAGGGACCTTGGAGGTCTTCTAGACCAACCCCATTGCCCAAGTCAGGAATCCTTATACTATCTTGGCCAAATGTGGCTGTCCAATCTTTTCTTGAAAACTTCCAGCTCATCCTAGCCTCCAATTCTTCATCAAATGGTTCCTGATCATTTAAGCAAGCATTCAAATTGTCACAAAGCAGGGCAAGAAAAAGAGAGACCAGTGAGATAATTCCAAAGCCCTTTAGCATATGGCGAGCAATTTGTGCCGATCAAATGCCACAACTCTGTCTTGACATCTGGCAGAATGCAAGCATGGAGAGGAGTTCATTTATCTTCTCTCCTTTTTAATGTAGCGGACTACATGACAGTTGTGCAAATTATATTTAAAGCAAAATTGAGTTTTCTAAGACCCAAATGGAGGCTCAGTAAGAATATTCCGATCTCAATCCTGGTTGATGTATGGAAACTTCAAAGAATTATTAAGGACAACTGGCAATGAAATGCATCTCATCCGCTAAAAATTATTTCATATGATCCCAAGATTTCGTCTCCTTTTAATTGACATTATGAGGCATTTGCCTAGTTTGATTCAGAACAAAAGGATGTTTTCATGCTATAAAAGATAATAACACATTTCAGTATCTCGGTCACTGATATTTTGAATTCCATAGCTCGTGTAAGAATCTTTCTTTGGTCTTCCTTGTTATTTTATTTTTTATTTTTTTTATTTTTANTGGACTTATATGCTGCCCTCTCTCCCAGAAGAATAACCAAGAATAACTGCTGGAATAACCAAGTTTTAAGGTCGCAGCAGAATGAGCGAAGACCAGGGGCCAAACAGAGCTCAAGGGGAAGTTGGTTCCATAGGGTGGGTGCTCCCACAGAGAAGACCCTACTCCTGGGCACCGCCAGCTGGCATTGCCTAGCCGATGGTACCCCAAGAAGACCCTGCCTGTGGGAGCGCACAGGGGATCTGAGCGCGACACCGGCAGGAGCTGTTCACACAAATACTCCGGACCCAAGCCATGCAAGATCTTATAAGTCAATGCCAACACCTTGAATCTCACCCGAAAGGAGACCGGCAACCAATGCAGCTCACGCAGGAGGGATGTAACAAGATGAACATATCCAACTCTTCAAGCAATTTGGTTTTAATATCCATTATTCTCCATGACCCTTTCAAACTGTGGCACCCTTTCAAACTGTGGCACATTCCCAGTGTGGAATTCCACACTGTATTTAAATGTAGTCGAAGCAATTTGAAGTTCAATGGAACTATTTTTCACTCCTCTGGAGGGAAGGACAAATGGCATCATCAGACATAAAGAAGGAATTACGCATAAATATTATGTGGATAGAGAAGTTTGCACACACGTGAGCAGTCACATAAATAGCAGGTGCTCAGATCGGAGGCATTCTTGCAACATACTTTAATGGGAATTAGTCTTTTCCTAGGTTTATCCACATAGAACCTGAAATATTTGAATCCAATTTGAAGATCTGGATTTCACAGCTGAATCCTATGTATATATTCAGCCAACAGTGTTTTATTTAGTGAATCATAGTTTATTGTATAAATTCACCTAGTTTAGTGGTTGCTGCTGTCCTAAGGATGGTTTAACTCCTTGACACCCAACGAAAGTATGAATGACACTTACATCAACCACAGTTTCTCTCTTCAAGGAGCAATTGTGGAATACAAATTTATCTCATCTGTCAACAAAAAAGACAACTGATGAGGAGACTGGACTCAGTCAATAATGGTAGATCTTTTAATGCAGCCCTGTGCAACCTCCTTCAGCCATCATAATGCTGCATAAAATGGACGAGTTTTTCTCTCGGCTTCAATGTTGTCTTGTTCCATGTGAGACTTAGGCCTTGGCCGGATTCATTTCCTTATGTCAGGCGCAATAAATCAAGAAGCAAAGTTTGCAGTATTCAAGATGGGCTGGATTTAGATCACTTGTGGGCATGAAGGGACTCGAGATTGATTGTGTGCTTGACCCCTCCTCCAAGCTCAACCTGGTCATCTCCTACACCCATGATGGCGAACCTATGGCACACATACCACAGGTGGCACGCAGAGCCATTAGTGCTGGCATGCGAGCCACAGTCAAACTTACCTCACTGCGCATGGGCACGCCTCACAGATGATTTTCATCCCAGAGGCTTGAGGAAATACCGGAAGTGATGAAACGGGCCCATTTTTCGGCCTGCAAAGGCTGCAGAAGCTTTCCTCAAGCCTCTGGGAGGCCAAAAAAAGGCCTCAAACGGGTTGAAAATCAGCTGAGAGATGCAGTGCAGGTAAGGGGGCAGAGGGGGGATTGCACGCACATGTGCAGGGGGCATGGGGGGACGCATTGCCTTCTGGGTGCTGGCATGCGAGTGCGTGAGTGCAAGTGCGTGCATAATTTTTGGCACAGGAGCCCAAAAATGTTAGCCACCACTGTCCTACACCTTCATTTTAAACAACCTTATTAAAGCAATGTCCATATACCATCATTGTGCACAACTGTAGAAGCAGCATTTATGTTAAGCTAAACAGCCAAGGCTACAAGTTTTTGTTTGTGAAACATCAAATAAAAACTGAGGGAGAGATTTTTAAAATGCCCAATTTTCACACAAATCAGTATCTGGAGGTCATTCTTTTCCATCTTACTAAATATAATTAATGCGGAACATAACTGAAATTCTTGAATCCATAACAACATCAAACAGCCAGCATGGGCTCATCCATTGGATAATAAATGCATATGGCTTTTAATTTTTGGATTTTAAGTATTAGAACAACCAAATGGATGCTTGATTGCCTTCATGCTAATTTAGATCACCTTTTTATTGTGATTCAGAAGAAGAAGAAACCTTTCCTTGGACCCCATGGTAAGCTTATGGTGTTTACCCTTCTTGAAATGATCACATCATCTGCGTTCGGCTGTTTTATGGATCTGACTCATTAAAAAGACTCTTAAATAGCCGCATTTTTCTAAAGTTTTCAAGCCTGAAAGAAGACGTGGCTGCTTTAATGAAAAGCCGAAATGTGTCAGGTTCACACGCGATCCTAAGAATTCCTTCCGAATCATTTTCATAGTAGACGAAGCTACCTACTGTTTATGCAATTTATTTTACCTTTCCTTAGGAAATGAAACATCATCGAAAAGAATCAAATTCATGATTACCCTGTAAAGCAGATGTCTTTCTGTTTTATCCTCTGTATTTGCACCCCTCATTAAAGTATTTAATCCGCAATATATTATTAAAACCATTTTTACTTAATAGTCATGCCTGTGACAATTTTATAATAGACTGCTGAATATACTAATATTAAGACGCTTACTCATTACAAACTAGGACACCAAGAAATATTATTGTAATTATTCCATCATTTCTGGAAGCATCTGGGTTCATTTTACTTGTTTCTTTTTGGTTGGCTATCAATGAACCCATGTCATCATTCTGAATTGGCTTTTAAATGAAAGGATTAAAGGGTTGTACCAAGGATTATTCTAAGTTTGCCATCCTTTTTATTACAATGCTAAAATAAACGAGGGTTTTATTTTTATTTTATAATGTCCACACTACTCATGCCCATTTTATTACACTAGATGGCTTACAACTGTTAACATTCAGTGTAACAGTTAAAATTATCAAAACCTTCCTTAAAAAACTGAATGAGATATACTTAAACCCCCTTTCTAAATGACTATGAGAGGGCCAGCCTCAACACAGGCACAGGGGCAAGGGATGAAACATTTCACAACAAAGTGATGTTGCGGCAAACACTGCTTTTTACATTCTTGTGTGTAACTTCAGGATACAAATATGAAAGAGTGGCATCTCTGCCATGATATCCCAATGCAATATTTTGTCAATATGGCATCAATTCATGAACTTCAATTCGGTCTGTTAGATAAATCTATGGCAGCTCTTGCAAAACGTGACTCAGGGTTTAGGATCAACTATATCAGAATAAGGGATCCCACACGTAATCTTCATTATGTGATAGCTTACCCCATGAGGAGCCCAAAATAATGTAAAGAAGAGCAACAGTGGGCAACTGCTAATTTACCAAGTATTCTTCTGTTTCAATACAGATTAAGAAAGTGGACCACATGCAAGGGGTGCAACCCTGACTTACTGCAGTTTGCTAACAGTAATCACCAAAATTATTTTATAGCATTGGCATCTAATCCCCCCAATTCACTCAAGTGAGTACCCAGGATTACTGTCTAATTGTTGTCATTTACTTCCCATGAGTGCATTGCTTCATTAATTTAAACCCTGCTTTCATATTTAATCAGTGGTAAATGACACCTCGATTGCCTGGTCCAATAAAAGAACATGGTTAGCTGCCCCAGCGTTGGGAACAGAACCTGTAGCCTCCCCTACATAGATTGGGCATATAAAGTGGCATCTTCAGCTGTGACTCCTTTTCACTCATAAATCAATGGACTTCTCTCACTGGCCTTGTACCTTAAGGGCACAGAGCACCAGTCTGTAAAATACGCACACCCTAAACATTCATCCTACTACAACAATCCCAAATGCCTTTGAGATTCATGAGCAAATTATAATGTTCTCAGATTAAAGGAGGTTTAATAACAGACCAAACACAAATTAATCATAAATATAAAAAAAAATCAACATGGGTAAAGGATCGGATGCTGGCAAAATGAGCAGAAATGTGCAGCTGAGGTCAAGGCAGCACTGACCATGTTTAAGTGATGTTTCATTTCCTTGGGGACTGCTATAGGGAGCCATATAAAATGATTCTCATCCCACAATATTCACACACTTCTTCTCCTTGTCTTACAGTCGACCGATACTACTCAAGGTAAGAACATAACATTATACTGAAATATATCTTGAAGTATCTTCCAATGAAAGATGCTGCAATTTGTTTACATAATTCTTTATAATTTCTTTGGTGGTTTTATGAGCTTTTGTGTGTGTGTGTGGTTGTGTACTACAGGATGGGCTGGAATATATTCGTTTTTACCCTGCAGCCCCAATAACTGCAACATTTATTGATCAGAGTAAACTCAATGGAAAATCTTCCATAATATTTATATCTAAAATTAACTGAAGTTGGGGGAACTAGGTAGTCGGAGAAAAGACGACATAGTGAAAGACAGAATTCTCACAAACAATGCCAATTACTGTAAATACAAATTTCACCAAAACATCTCCATACAGTCCACTTAAAAGCAGGGCTTGTGCCCATCCAACTGTTGCTGATCTAAAGAAACTTTTTGAAGGGGGACAATGTTCAACAATTAAGTTCAGAATGGTTTTGTTTTTAGTGATTATCCTTTATTCTCTTTCAAGATGTGTGTAGGAGACGAGCAGGCAGAGCTGTTGGGGGGGGGGGGCAGAGTTAAACAAGNNNAGCAGGCAGAGCGGGTGGGGGGGGGGGGCAGAGTTAAACAAGTTATCAGCCTAGAATCTTTACATTCCCATAAACAGTCTAAGTCCAACCTCTCTTGATTTCCCTTGACTCTTATCTGGTGCCAATTTAGTGCTGGACTTTAGCTGACTAGATTTTTTGTGTAGAGGCTTGAACAAAAAATCTTCTGAACTGCAACTTAATGGGTGATCCTGAGTCTGTTATATATGTATGGTTGTCTTTGAGCACCTGTTTGGTGTAGTGGTGCTTTGGGTATGAAGCCAGCTGATACTGACTTCAGTTACCTTCAGCCCTACAAAGAAGGCAACCACAGCAACCCACAGCTACAAAAACCTTGCCAAGAAAACCGCACAGACTAGTTCCAGGCAATTGCCAGGAGTCTAAAGTGACTGGAAGGTCCTTTAAAAGTCTTTACATCACTTTTTGTATCTTTAAAGGAGAATATTTGTAGCTGAGGGTTGAAATGAGGGGTCTTTGATGCTCTCTGTGCTTGGTTGTTTTCTTGCAGATGTTTCATTTACCCAAACTAGGTCACATCATCAGTGCTAATAAGAAATGGGGTTTGCTGATAAGGTCACCCCTTACTACTACTGATAATGTTACTAGTTTGGGTAATGAAATATCTGTAAGAGAACAACCAAGCTCAGAGAGCATCAAGGACCTTACTTGTAATCTTATCCATCATACACAAGCAATTTAATTTCTAGTTCTTTCATAAGGGTTCACAAAACCAAAATCTCTTCTGGCACTGAAGATGTTCGCCCAAAAGGTAACTGTGTGTCTTGATTACATAGATGTGTTTGTTTTTTAGTTTGCCTACAAAGATGACCTGCTGTGGGGATTGCTGTGACTGTTGCGGGGCCACCTGTGGAAACTGTGGGGCTGTGCTTTTGTGTGTGCCCTGCTGTGGATGTCAACAATGCTGTAGTCCCTGCTGTGGTCAGTCATCTTGCTCCTCTTGTGGTGGCCAGTCCTCCTGCTCTCCCTGCTGCGGGACTAAATCCAGCTGTGGCCAGTCCTCTTGCGGTGGTCAGTCCTCCTGCTCTTCCTGTGGTGGTAGCAAATCCAGCTGTGGNTGGTAGCAAATCCAGCTGTGGCCAATCCTCTTGTTCCTGCGGTGGTAGCAAATCCGGCTGTGGCCAATCCTCCTGTTCCTGCGGTGGTAGCAAATCCAGCTGTGGCCAATCCTCCTGTTCCTGCGGTGGTAGTAAATCCAGCTGTGGCCAATCCTCCTGTTCCTGTGGTGGTAGCAAATCCAGCTGTGGTCAGTCTTCCTGCGGAGGCCAATCCAGCTGTGGCCAGTCCTGCTGTGGAGGCCAATCCAGCTGTGGCCAGTCCTGTGGAGGCCAATCCAGCTGTGGCCAGTCCTGCTGTGGAGGCCAATCCAGCTGTGGCCAGTCCTCCTGTGGAGGCTGTGGCCAGTCCTCTTGCTCTCCTTGCAGCTGCGCTCTTCCTTGCATTCAGACCTGCTGCCCCATTTCCTGCCCTCCATGCTGCAAGAAGTAAGAAGCCAACCACCGTATGAAAAGACCCAAACACTGCCAACCTGACATCGAGAAGAACAACCCCACTAATCTAATTGCTAAGGCTGCCAAGGTCCCTCACCTGAATTCCTCTGCATCATGGTGACATTTTCTTTTCTTCTTCTTTTTTCCCCACTGTTCTCTGAGCTGAATTCTCCCGAGCCAAAGGAAAAAGCCTTGTTTGTTATATTAAGGTAACAGGTATTCTCATTTCCTCCTGGGTGTCTGGAACCTTTCCTTATTCTGAAGATAGCTATGTAGACAAAAATAAAACGATGACTCATCAAAGCTGTTCTGCTGGAACTTGTTTGTCTCTATCCTTTAATGTCAAAGCTGGATTTCTACAAAGTAAACTTCAGACTTACTTTCCTAAGCTTTGTAAAACTGGAGAAAAAAAAATTAAATCATACTTATGTTGGCTGGATTGTGCTATCTCCCTACTATAATGGAGCATCTGGTCAACATTAACAGCTATATGAAAAGTACTAACTTCCTTAATTATAAGTTACAGTAACTTCCTTTACTGGAATAATTAAAACAAAAGCATATAATCAAAAAGACTATATACGCATATAATAAGGGAAGTAGTGGCCTACACCAATCAAACTTTCCAAGTATTTGGCATTCCATTCCATTAGGAAGACTAAACAATCACTATTCAATCTTTTATCTGTCAAAAATAAAAGTTCTACCTGATCTAGATATAGTTTATTCAAAATACTACACTAAATGCAAGACCCACGATGCTAATTCAAATTTAGTTTAGTACGTGAACAATGACTTTACTCATTCATTCATCAATTTGTTCTCATGGCAGGGACAAGTAACTTTGGAAGTCAAAGCATGTATGGTATATGTCCCAAAGCCAGCCACAGTTCCAGTACACCTGATAAACAACTGTTAAACAAATTATGGTTTTAGTGATTCTGTCCACACAGCTGTTTGAATTTGGAAGCCATGATTTACAGAAGGGCATGTGGGCCAGTTGTAGAAAAGACTGTGGGGTCCCTGGTACTCTCTGAGCTTGGTGGTTTTCTTATAGACGTTTCATGACTAAACTAGGTAACATTACCAGTGCTAGCACTGATGATATTACCTAGTTGGGTCATGAAATGTCTGAAAGAAAACCACCAAGCTCAGAGAGCACCAGGGACCCCATAGTTAACTTTAAAAGATACAAATATTATCTTTTATTGGAGAAAAAAAATCCCCTTTCAGCTCTTTTTATAGCGAGTTTAATCCCAATCTATTCATCAACCATGAACCCAACATTCAACTTCCAAATATTTGATTTGGAAGAGTCTGCAAAGCCCGGCCAATCGTGCAAAGGACATGTTAGCCACATTTTGAAGGTGAAAGATCCCTTCCTACCCCCAAACCTAAGTTATATCTACTTTTCATAAACTAAGAGACTCTGATTACAAACATTTCTTCTAAGACACACGTGTTAAGCAACTCTGGATACCAATGACATCCTGTTCAGGCAAACACACAAATCTTAGTTTAGAAAAATATGTACTAAGCAATGTCTTATCTCTACTCTGTATGGGCCAGGCTTTCTCTCTTTCAGCCCAGCCCAGCCCACTTCACAAGGTTGTTGTTGTATTAAATATAGGAGGAGGAGGAAGTATTAGTATGCTCACTGTCTTGAGTTACTTATAACCTAATAAAGATGGGATAAAATGTTAATAAAGAAATAAATTTCTCTGTTTTCCCTCAAGCCCAAAGCCAATTCCAGTCAATTCCGTAAACCATAGTTAACCAAGCTTGGGGGTGAGTCAAACATACTGAAGTCATGGTTTATCCTGGCATTAATATTTATTATTAAACCTATCTGGATCTTACCCCAATCAGAAAGATTTTCCACATTTGTAGTTTACAAAAATCTCTAAAAACAGCCTAAAAACCCCCAGATAGATTCAAAGAAAGGGGGAGAAGGATTAAAAGCATTAAAAAGATAAATAAAATAAAAACTGCATATTTTTGATTAATAAATAAAGGTTTTTTTTCCTAAATACATTTCTGAGGGGGAAATAACAGTCTTCTCTCCTCAGATTGTCAAGCAGCTTCTGGAGGGAACTTGGAGGGCAAAGGCGGGAAAGGAATCCAGGCATCGGATTGGCTCATGGAACTGCCACGTCAGCCCACTGTGCGCTTGGATTGGTGGACTTTGATGATGGGAGGGTCTTTTGCTTAGAGCTGCCCTGAGGAGAAGCTGTCCTGAGCAAAATGGTGGGTTTTTTTACCTCAGGGAAGACTTGGAGGCATTTCAGCCCATCATTAAGCCCCCCAAAAGCCTCTTTTTCCTGTCAAAATGGAGGAGTGGTGAGTGTTAAAATTCTGAATAACTCTGGTTATTGAGAAATGGGGGCCAAGAAGCTAAGCGGGGATAAATAAGCCATCAAGATGAAAGTTAACAGGTAACAGATAATCAGAGTTGG
>AZIM01003247.1:58568-69858 GCA_000516915.1 Ophiophagus hannah | reverse complement strand
TATTGTTTGTGAGCCGCCCTGAGTCCTTTGGGAGATAGGGCGGCATACAAGTCCCAATAAAAATAAAGATAAAATGTTGCGCTAAAAATAATTTAAGGGTCATGATGTTCAACTCGTATTGGAAGAACACGGTAATCAAATGCAACTATGAAAATCAAATGGGTGTATAATATACAGCAACTGAGGCAAGACATGGCTTAGTTCCAGGATTGATGTTCAGCATCAGGTATCTACACTGTAATATGTGAAGGAATAAAATATCTGTATAGTTGATAGAAAGTATAATGCCTGGAAATATGAACTGGAAAGTATAATGCCTGGAAATATGAACTAGAATTAGAATACAATAAAGACAACCTATAGTCATCATCAGGTTAAGGGCAGAATAACAGAATTGGAAGGGACCTCGGAAGTCTTCTAATCCAACTCCTTGCTCAGACAGGACAGAGGTGGTATTCTACCAGTTCGGCCTTGTTCAACTGAATTGGTAGCTCCGAGGATCATCTGTGAACGAACCAGTTCGCGCCGACGATCAGCTGCTGGGCCCGCCCAACCACCCTGCCTCTATTCTGACCTTTATTTCCTGGTTTTCAAGCTCAGCTGCTTCACCGCGGCACAGCAGATTGCCACGCGTCAGCTGTTTGACACAAAGGGAGAGTGCAGGACTGCAGGAGAAGGTGAGTAGCAAACCCTCTGTGCAGGGATGGGATCCAACTGGTATAACTACCGGTTCTGTTGCTCTGTGTTGTGTGTGCATGCGCACGCGCATGCGCGAGTCGTGCAAGTGCAATTCTGCTGAGCGGCACGGACAGCTGAGCAGCGCTGTGTGCAAGTGTGCAGTGGTTGAAAAAGCACTTTTTCCTGCTTTTTCAACCGCAGCTGTGTCGCGCAAAGCAGCTGCACTTGAAAACATAGGAATAAAGGTCAGGTAAGAGCCTGGGCAGGTGGGTGGGCCAAAACAGCAGCAGTCATAGAACCGGTTCTATGAATGCTCTCTGTTTGCTGCTTTTCATAGCAACCAGTTCTACAGAAGTAGACAGAACTGGTAGAATCCCACCCCTGCCTCTGTGTGTATGCAAAGTGTGCGTGCAAAGTGTGCACGCGCACACAAAGCGTGTGCTCACCAAACCGGTTGTTACACTGGTTGAATCATACCCCTGAGTCACGCCCACCAAGCCACTCCCACAGAACCAATGGTAAAAAAAAAATAATCCCACCACTGGGCAGGAGACACTATACCCTTCTGGACAAATGGCTATCCATTCTCTTTTTCAAAATCTTCAGTGATGGAATACCCATAACTTCTGAAGGCAAGCCATTCCACTGGTTTATTGTTCTCACAGTCAGGAAATTTCTTCTTATTTCTAGGTTGCTTCTCTCCTTAATTAGTTTCCATCCATTGCTTCTTATCCTGCCCTAAGATGCTTTGGGTATGANATGTCTTGCAAATGGCATCATAACACAAATATGAAAGGATGATTAGGAACAAATGCCTGTGAGAAATCTCCCTCCCTCACTTTGAGCACTACTGATGAGTACCTGGATATAATACATAGGTTTGGGGCAACAACATGGAAGTCCTTTGGCATTGCTTTCTTCCAAGTTATTTTTTTCAACAGTTTAGTCCAGTGTCTAGCCAGAGACTTCCTGGTTGTCTCCCATCAAAGTTCTAACCGAGTCTGACCTAGTTTAGCTTTTTTGAAGATAGTGAAAGTTAGCTAGCTACAATAGATTCTTTACAAATGACATTCAAATGTGCTCTTTGGAGAGTGACAGATTCCTTGACTTTTTCTATTATCTAAGAAAACAACACTTTAAATACATGTAGTGTCCAATATGGATGTTTTCACTATAATTTTAAAGATTTTTAAAAGATCGGTTTCTGTTTTCTGCCATTTTCTTTTCCATCCCATTCCAACCTCAAGTTTTAAATATGCTTATTTAAAGCAGATTAAAATATTCAATTACCATTTTCTGTTTTACTGGGGTAGTGGTGAGCATGAATTCACAAAATCTCATTCACATTCATGAGGAATATCAATAAAATATATGAAGAAATCACTTGGGAAATTGCAAATCATATTAAGACCGTTCCAATATTATATTTTCACCTCAGTATATTGTCCAAAGTGGTAAAATTGATAATAACATCTAATCTGAGTTCTGTATTGAGTAATATTAAATGGCTCTGGAAGAGCTAGTGGAAGCATCTGTGCTAGACATAAATAATTACATATATTCTTAAAGGAATTAAACTAACTAATTAAACTACGAGAATTATTTGCAATGCAAAGAATAAACTTGAACTCCTTCCAGTGATGCTGAACAGAGGGTCTCAGTAAGTCCCCCCCAATCAATATTGTGCAGAAAAATATAAAAACAAAGTTTGAATGAGCTTATATTGATTAAAATAAAGAGCCATATTCACAATAATGCACATAAAGCATAAACAAATATTTATATCCTGCCAAGAATTGTATACAAAATACTGTTTATGGGAAATCTTTAATTCCAATAGAAGAGAATATTCGTAGTTCAGAGTTGAATTGTGGAGCCCTTGGTGCTCTCTGACCTTTGTGCTATTATATTACTTAGTTGGATAGTGAAAAATCTACAAGAAAACAACCAAGCTCAGAGAGTACCAAGGTCTCCACAGACCTTTAGTTATTCATTCAGAATGCTTTGTATAAACTTATAACTTGAGGCTTCTCTGAGTTTTGAAAAGAACTTTTCCAGAAAGGCTCTACCAAACCATCTTCTATCATTACTGCCACTACTCATCCTACCATCAACAAGATGGTTTTCCTATAATGATAAGTCTTGTAATAATTGTCCATACTTCCCTGGCTCTGTGTAATTTCTCAGCAGTATTTGATATCAATCATGGGATCTTTCTAGATTGACTCTGGAGCTTGGGAATTGGACATTGACTCCACTTGTACTCCTTTCTCTGGTATCAGTTTCTGTCAGATTTGGTGATGGGGGAAGTGACTGAGCCCAAGGCCTTTGTTTTGATGGGTCTTACAGGGCTCAAAACCAACCTCACTCCTATTTAATATCTACAAATGGTCACCAGCATAGATCATTGTCAGCACAGGATTAACGATAATGAGCTTTCTGGTGTTACTTATTTCAATGCATAATATCAAGACACTACTGCCATAAAATCCCTGTCATTCACTTGTCACACCCTCAAATACACTAAAAAGGGTAGTAACAAATGCATTACAAATAATACAAAGAACCCTAGTTTCCATCAAACTAAATCTACACAAAACTGCCTTTGAATCTGAAGAAAACACCTGGCAACCACATTCCAGCAAAGGCCTCAGAAAAGCAGGATCAATATCATGAAAAGAAACTCAAATCTTCCCACATTAGGTCCCAGCAATACAATGCAAATAATTAAACAAATTATTTACAATATTTACATTTATACTCAACACACTGAATATGGGGGATTCAAATCAATGTTTTCAAAAATTACACCCNCAAATTGGAGAACTATGCAAACAACAATCGAAGACCTTCCAAAAATATCCCACCTGACATACACATAGACCATCCCTATAGTCTTATTTTGAGAAAACCCAAAACCCCAAGCATTCTTCCATTGTTCCAAATTGCAAAGACCAATATTCAATAAACCAACCACTTCCCTCAAATTCTCA
This sequence comes from Ophiophagus hannah, assembly GCA_000516915.1. Classification (NCBI taxonomy): domain Eukaryota; kingdom Metazoa; phylum Chordata; class Lepidosauria; order Squamata; family Elapidae; genus Ophiophagus; species Ophiophagus hannah. The sequence continues at coordinate 66,187 of AZIM01003247.1, read as the reverse complement.
CTCTTAATCCAAATTGCACAATCATTTGTAAAGATACTAAAATGTACCCCTTGAGGTAAAACCTGAGGTAAATCACCATTATATTAAACAAAGAAAGTTTTAACGCTACTCTGAGGAACACCATTAGTCACATCCTGGAAGTTAAAAAANCTTCCCTGAATTTCCCATTCATATCTATACAGCAAACCCTTATGCCACACCAAAACATATACCTTTTCCAAATCCAAGAATACCACATTCACAAAAGCCTTTCTATAGAAGGCTCTCCAAATATCAGTTTCCAATCAAAATACATGACCCAAAGTTCTACACTCCTTCTTGAAAACCACGTTGAATATCCAAACGCAAACAATGCTTATTAAGGAATGCCATTAAGTGTTTGTTCAACACACATTCCATAGCTTTACATAAACAAGATATCAAGGCAATTGGTTGATAGGATTCTGGACCAGACTCACTGGGATAATAATATTCACCTTCCCAGAACTAAGCAAAATGCTGCTTTCCCACACCATATTACAAAGCGTTATCAAAATTTTCAAAGATTTCCTCAGGCAAATTTCCCAGAATCTCATAGCTAAGGTCATCTTACTCAGGAGAAAACTTTGAACCTAAACCCAAAGCTCTCTGAACCTTCCAAAAGGAGGGAAAAAATCCTGTCCGGATCTAGGATTAATTCTCCAAGATAATCTCTTTATGCAGGTCAAAAAACCTTTTCTGATACTGTTCAAAACTAGCTGGCTAATTCTCCATGCCACTTAGATATTGAAAGACAGTTGCCAACTGACACGCCCCCCCCTCCAAATTCATCTTTTCATTCACTGCCAAAACAATCACCACAAAGGAAGAGCTATCTTCCCAAACTAGCCAACTGCAGTTCTAACAAACCACCATGCATCTTCTTAGACCATCATTTGCCCAACTGAGAATCTCTCTCCATTTGCCCAACTGGATGCCATGAATGTCATCCCCAAACCACATCCTATTTTCACCTTCTGTCTCTATTTCTAGATGGGTGGATTGATAGATCAGATAGATAAATGATAGATCAGGGGTATCAAACCCAATTTCATTGAGGGCGACATCAGGGTTTTGTGTGACCTTGGGGGTCCTGAGTGGGCACGGCCAGGGTGGGCATGGCCAGCTCAATGTCACTCATGTTGGGGCACCTGTGGTGGCCAGAGCACTCTGCCAGAGAAAACAGGCTCCTGAGCTCCATTTTCACTGGCAGAGGCACCACGGGCCAGTCCTTTGCTGTTTCCAGGGTGGCCCCATGGGTCAGATAAAAGGACTCCGTGAGCCAGATCCGGTCCCTGGGCCTTGAGTTGACACCCCTGTGATAGATAATAGATAGATAGAATAGATACATCATATATACGTTATATCTATCTATCATATATCTACGTAGAATTGGTTGCAATGGTTACAGTTAATTTTCTACATGGGACAAATATCACATCAATTAAAAAACAGGATCCACGAACACTGGGTGGCAGTCAAATGCCACAATCCTACAATCCTAAATCCTTAATCTCTTAATCTCTACCCACATACCCACATTGCCACATTGACACCAAACAGCACCAGTTCAATTGGAGCAACACAAAAATAATCCTACTACCCACCACGCTGATGAGTTCATCGAAGCTTGGCTCTCCTTAAGCAATTCTATCAACAGACACATTGATCTACAACCAGCCTACGAACCCCTCAGAATCCAAATCAATCACACAGCCAACCAGAGANTCTATCAACAGACACATTGACCTACAACCAGCCTACGAACCCCTCAGAATCCAAATCAACCACACAGCCAACCAGAGATAGCACTGACCCTCAACCAATCCCACCAAACCCCCCCCACACACACACCAGCAGTTCACTTTCCAGTGACCCAGATTCTTATCACAAGACCCATCACAAGACTCACCATTGACCCATCACAAGATTCACCATTGACCCATCACAAGAACCTCACTTGACACACCCACACCTGAAGCCCTTATAAACAGAAGAACACTGACATCCCCTAAACTCCACTGAAGATGTTATCTATCCTGGTAACAAAACATTCAGAAACCAACCCACAAGCTTGGAGAGTGAACCTTCCCCCTCATCTTACACCTGAGCTACAGATATTCACCAAGGGTGGGATCTGACAGGGTTAACTACCGGTTCGATGATTTACGATGTGCTTCCCTGCATGCTGCGCACATGTGTAAAACTTCATCAGCTTCCTGCCTGGACAGCTGAGCAGCACTGCGTGCAGGGAAACAGCGTTTGAAAAAGCACTTTTTTCCTGCTTTTTCAACTGCAGCTGTGCCTTGCATGGCAGCTGAGGTTGAAAAAGCAGGAAATAAAGGTCAGGTAAGAGCCCAGGCAGGCGGGTGGGCCAAAACAGTAGCAGACATAGAACTAGTTCAGAGCTACTGGTTCTACAGAGCCAGACAGAACCAATAGAATCCCACCCCTGATATTCACCACTATTGCATACACACACTCACACACATCTATAAAGAGATATATATAAAGAGACAGAAAGAGATGATAGAAGATAGAAGACAGACAAATGATAGACAGACAGATGACTGACTGACTGACTGATTGACATAGGCAAGTAGGTGGATAGGAAAATAGGTAGTTGATAAATGGTAGCAATAGCACTTAGACTTATATACCACTTCGCAGTGCTTTTACAGCCCTCTCTAAACTATTTACAGAGTCAGCATATTGCCCCCAACAATCTGGGTCCTCTACATGATAAATGTAGATAGGGGGGTTAGGGTTAGGGTTAGGGTTAGGGTTAGGGTTAGGGTTAGGGGGAGAGAGAAAGAGAGAAAGAAAGAGAGAGATTTTCTGCTCCATCCCAGCCCTCTTTTAAATTTAAATCCCTGTCTATCTGCTACATATGACACAACTGCACTCTATCTCCACCCCTTTTGTTTCCTCAGGAGCTTGGCAAGCCTTATGCTCTCCAAGTTCTTAACATAAATATAGAAAATCAGATGGCTGATAGGATGTTTAAAGGAACCCTTTGCCTAGATAAGTCCCTAAAAGATTTTGTTGGATTAGAATGTTATCGGTAAAAATAAGTATAACCTAATTTCTTTTACCTCTGGTTAAGAAGCTCAGGTGGACATTTAGCTTGAAATTAAATAACAAGGAAGGAGCCTGATAAAGGTTTTTGTCTCTGAATCTTCCAGGAAAAGAACAACAAGCGGAAGAAAAATAAAAAGACCATTTGATGTTGGGGAAGCGAATTATCCAGGATTTTAAGGAGCAGTTGATTGTATTCAGAAATATAGGCTCAGAGATTAATCTTGTAGTTTGAATTTTATTTTAGAAAACCTTCTTTAAGCTTCCCTTAATTGGCACAACTGTTCTTATGATCTAAACAGAAACTATAAGAAAAACTATCTCAACATCTGCTTGTTCAAATTGTGATGCATGTATGTATATTCGTTTATGCAAGATAATGCAGTTCCCTAATTTTGGGTATTTCCTGTTTTAGTCTAAAGTATATTATTTTTTGTTTACTCTTTGAAATATTTACTGTTTGTTTAATGTTATTTGTACAGATTTATTGTAAAGCATTTTGAGCCCTCATGAAGAACAGGGACAATTTAAGAATGAAATAAGCAAACGTATAGTGCTATAGGCTTGAAAGGGGATGCAATTTGTTCAGTTTTCCTTCTAGGATGAATTTACATACTTCCCCCCTCCCTAATAAAGACAAAAACTGAAATGCTATTACCATTCAATGTTTCTGTTCCTCAGAATCATGAATTATAGTTTATCAACAATAAAAATGCATTATGCAAGTGCGTAAATTTGAAGTGTATATAAATGTATACAAAAATACATGACATTACAACTTTTTTTTTGTCCTATCCCATATAACTCTCCTTGAATGACAGGCCATACTTTTGTAAGTTTAAAACTCTGCCTGCCTTATTGTGGACTATGGCACCTCTATCATAATTTTATAGATTGCATGGTAAGCTGCTCCTTCCTTCCTTCCTTCCTTCCTTCCTTCCTTCCTCCCTCCCTCCCTCCCTCCCTCCCTTCTTTCTACCTTACCTTACCTTACTCTCTGTTCTCCTTCTCCCTAACTTTTCTTAAATAATTTATTAAGCATGGATTTTCCTGTGCACTTGTTAACATAGTGAACAAATTGTACGTTCTAGTACAGGATGATGATTCAGCCAGGAAAAGAAATAAACCAAAAATTCTAAGAATATAGTTGATACAAGCTAACTGCTTTGTATAACAAGTTGCATAAAAGACTAGGCCATAAAAACTTTTTTGGTCCTAGTATTTCCAAATAAAGCTTGCTCTGAGAACTTTATAAAGCACTCCAATTTTTATTTTTAAGAGAAAAAAAAGATTTAGTTGGAGACTTTGTAAGAACCTTAGGCTGTCCTTTTAAACTTATTTACTAAGCTGTAAGCCCCTTTAAACATGTGCTTACTTCCAAGTAAGTATGAATATGGTTGGGGGTCTACCCTGCCTGAATGTGCTAAATATTCCTTGAATAAATTTTGTGAGCTTAAGCTCTTTTTGGAAAATGGAAAGGTCTTCTGAGGTGATATCAAGCACTAGAATCTCATAAATTAAAACAAATATTCTTTTAAAAATGACATCAGTACCACTTAACTCTGTGCAGGCTGAAATGTGTTTATTAGGGCTGGGCATGCTTTGGAAATTATTCAGAAGTGTTCTGATTCTTGCACAAATACATTTGTCCTCTGCTATTTTTTTTTAAAGCAGATTGGCTTTCCACAGAAGTCTGCCAAAGGATGTCATATCTATAAAGAATCTATTCGTATGATTCTTGAGGATACATTTGCATACATCCTTAGGATATGCAAAAAGGAATTTAGGTAAAGTTGCTCCAATTAATTATGAATCATTTATTTGTCAAGCATGTCATATCTTTAATTGAAAAAGAGAGGATCTGCCATTGTTGATACAACAGAACTAAACCTCCATTTCCTGAAAACCTGGCATTCATATGGAATAAAAACTGGTGAGAAGGTGATTTGTCTTGCTATTTGCCCATTCATATTTTCTTGGTTGGCGGAGCTCAGCAGTTATGAAGCTGAGCTTGTCAGCTAGAAAGCTGACAGCCTGGGTTCAAGATCTGAGTGCTGCGTGACAGGCGAGCTCCTGTTCTTGCCCCAGCTCCTGTCCAGCTGGCAGTTTGAAAGAATGAAAATGTGACTAGATAAATAGGTACCACTTCAGCAGGAGGGTAACAATGTTCCATTTTTTGCTGCATGCTCTGCACTGCAGCATGATGTCATGCTGCCATGTGATTGTGGAAACGTAATGCTGGCTCCCTCAACTAGGAAATGGAGATGAACACACACACACACACACAGACACACACACAGTCAGATACGACTGGATAGGGGAAACATTTATTTTTACCTACTTTCTTGGTCAAATGTGTTACTGTATTGTCAAATGTGTTATTTGTCAACTCGTAAAGCATTCCTGTTGACTCGAGACTCATGATTTAATTAGGCAATCGTCGGAACCCTGACAGTATTTATAAAATGAGAATTATGTACAATACAGCAATCGGTTAACAATTGTGATATTTATTGATTCATTTAGCCATTCATCATACAAACATCTGGTGTACAACAAGACCAAAACAATAAATATCTAAAACCATGACCAACAACAAAAATTAAAAAGTATAAAAGCAGCTGAAACAAAATTAATAGGCAAAGGAATGTTAATAATACTGGAACAACCTCATCAGTTAAATTTTAGTTAAATCACTATTTATATACCTTTCATTAGTTACCATTAACAACAAAGAAAGAGCCGGTCTGGGGTAGGGGATAAGAGAACAGACTAAAAAGTGGGAGAGACTATGAATTCTAGTTTCACCTTAGGCACAAAGTGAATTGAGTGATTTGAGCCAGTCACTTTCTCTCAACCCTAGGAAAGAGACAATGGCAAAGCATTTTTGAGAAACTGTGCCAAGAAAACTGTAGAGACTTGAGCAGAAATGTGTAGAATAGGAAAAGTGGATATTTGTGCATCTAGTATAGGTGGTTATGATTTCTGGTGAGAGCTTTTTATAAAAAACTTATTCTTTCTGAAAATTTCAAGAATTAGTCTGTTAGGTCCCCAATATTTTTATTATGTGCACAAAGATGCACTTTTCCATACTGGTTCTTATTTTGGTTTTTGCAACAGCTTAAAATCAGCCCATCTGCAGAAATGCACTGTTCTTTTTAACTTCCCCCTAAGTTCTATATATCTGTTGACATTGCTCATTCTTACAAGGGAAAGAGGGAGTTCCTGAGGCAATCTCTTCATTATTATACTATTAATATAGCTGATGACTCAGATATTATTTAGAACCAAATCGGATCTCCTATCAAAAGTTGTTCAGCATCCCAAATCCTGAAAAATGATAGTTAGGTGCTCTCAACCTATATACTTTTTCAGAATTTTATAATTAAATTCAAGTTTCTGTAACTCTGAAAAATGTGCAATTTCTCTGACTTTTGACTATGATCATAGTTTTAATTCAGAATTAGATTTCATTATTCTATTTGCTTTACTAAGTCTACTATGCTGCCTACTATGAATAAATTTATCCCAAGCTTTCTAGCTTAAATAGAATTTCTCACCCAGTTTTGAATGTAAACATATTTTGGGTCACTGAAATTATTGGTCTTTTGTTCTGAAGGGAGAGCCTAATTTGATAACCCCAGTTTGGGTACATTTCCAGCTTTATGGTTAGAAATACTAAGAATAGACAGTATTGGGGGGGGGGGAGGAAGCTATACTGTAGTGAACCAATCCCCACCNACATTTCCAGCTTTATGGTTAGAAATACTAAGAATAGACAGTATTTGGGGGGGGGGGGAAGAAGCTATACTGTAGTGAACCAATCCCAAACTAAATGAGTCTATAAGCATAAGTCAAGGAATTTATTTACAACCAGAGTTTGGCATGTTAGAAAGGCTTTCTCTGTTTTTTTTCCTCATGTCAAAGCATTGTTCTGAGAGGCAAGGAAGAACAATGAAAGATCAAAAGTGGGAAAAACTTAACATGTTGCTTAAATCAAGTATGATTAATAGCTTCTTACAAATCTTTAAATGCAATACTTTACTGCTAAAAACAGAGGGATGGGTTTGTCTATCCCATATTCCTTTTAAAATCGGAAAGTTAAAAACTAGAATAACTCTATACTTTAATTTTTACTCCTTTGTTTCTATCCCAGTTCACATCAGAATATAACAATATGCACAGCATGTAATAAGTCTATACATATATTTCTTCCTTCACCCTTTTAACTTAGATGTCTCTGGCATTTTTTTCACTGTAGACACATGGTTTTTTAAACCAACTTTTCCTATCTATATAAGATCACCAAATGGAGTCTTTATAATATTCAGTTCTAATTATATTTCTCAAACAATTTAGCCAAACATTTGAAAATCTAGTCTTCATTTTTTTCTAAACATTTTTATGGTGGGATTCATTTTTTTTTTTGCTACAGGTTCTGTGGGCATGGCTTGGTGGGTGTAGCAGGAGGAAGATACTGTAAAATCTCCAGACAGAGGTAGTATTTGCCGGTTCTCCGAACT
>AZIM01003246.1:84779-99416 GCA_000516915.1 Ophiophagus hannah | reverse complement strand
ACTCAAAATTTCTGCTACCAGTTCTCTAGACCTGGTCAGAACCTGCTGAATACCACCTCTGCTTTGGGCCCAATCCTTGGGGTTCTCATACTCAGGTACAATATCAACGCTTATCATCCTGATTATCTGAAGACAGGATATTTCAGAGGGCAGGGCTAATGGAAGAGAGGGCATCTAATGTTTCCTGCCAGCGGCATTCCTTGGCTGATGAGATGCCAAGGCAACATGCCCAACCTGCCTCACCTCATTGAACATGTAAAAACAACTAGGGAGAAGATAGTTCCTTTGGTCACTTGGCCCAAATTCATGAAGGGCTTTCAAAGTGACAATCAACATCTTGAATTGCATCTGGAAACACCCTGGCAATACTTTTGCAAATATTCTTCAGTATTCCTTGAGTATTTTCTTTAGGAATAATAGTTATTTATTTCAGTGATTTTTTTATTTATTTTTCTTAGCCAAGCTGCTGTAGCAGGGCAAGTAGCTAGAAAGCGAATGCAAACCACATTTTCCTGTTCGTGTTAGTGAGCATCTGTGGACATTTTGAGACACAAAAAAGAAGAATATTTTGTTGGCCATGATAAGTGCTTGTAAATTACTGACAAAGCTGACTGAAAACCATTAATTTAAATTTGCAGATGAGATCTTGGGAAGGAAAAGTACCTTTTGTCCACAGCACTACATAATGCAATAGGTTTACATTATCAGAAATTAAACCAACATTTGGGGATTGATCAACATCTAAAATATGAATCAGTCAGTTTCTTTAGAGAAAAGATTTGAGAGAGGGCTTAAATGAGACTTTAACCATATGAAAAATCAGATTTCTTGCAACATGTTTTCCATGTGAAATAAAGCATTTGAAAGAAAATGGAATAAATTACAACTATTACAGCTATTTTTTTAATCCACTGCCCTTGTTTAAAAGACAGGTTTGGTATTCTCTATTCTTTTTGTGCACCTACCCTTTTGTGTAATCTACCCCTCATAGTTTTATGAATGATGGAGTGAAAATCAGTAAACAAAGGGGTTTAATCTGAAATTGTACTGAATGGATGATTCTTCACCACATCTTTTTCAGCTGTTACCATGATCTTGAGATTCTCTCATATAAACAAGATTAACTTCCTCTTCTCTTACAGATGACAAAATCTGCTGGCTAAGAGTAACAGAAGCAAGTCAATGAGCATTGTGCTACAAGAATAAATATTCTGCCCCAGGCAAAATTTGAAAGTTCAAGGGATAAAAGCTAAAATTGTTTACTTGCTCCTCAGACTGGAATTTTTTGTTATTAAAGCAATAAATAAAATTAAAGCAATAAGGTAATAATGTATTAATAAAACATATTCCCCAAGCTATGTCTTGACCTATGAAACAGGATTTCATCTATTTCCTTGATTTTTTTGTTTGTTTGTTTTCTCCCTGGGTGTAGGGAGGGAAGAGATGTGCTGAAGTTTGAGAAACTGCTAGTATTTTCAAACCTAATTAAAACCTAATTTTTGCATTTTTTTCTGGCAGGATTGCTTTTTCATTGGTGGATCTCCTGCCAAAATCTAAATATGATTTTTTTTCTTTTATAAATAGTAAATAATATAGTAATAACAAAGTACATTGCCAAGTAAATTGCCAAGTTTAATATTATAATAGCAATGAAAATGAAACATATAGTTTAAAAGGAGTATATAGAAGAAAGAGAAACATTTTTGGAAATTTATTTCATAAATATATTGCTTAAGGAATTGCCCTAGAATGTTTGAAAGTCCTCTACCTTGTCTCTCTATTGCAAATCATTAATTCAAGTATTGACAAAGAAAACATGTCAACAATCTACATTGAATTTATTCTCCCAATATTGTATCATAATTGGTTTGGGAAATTTCCAAGTTTGAAATATATTTGAAAGTATATTCTTGGTTTCTTGGTGTCTTGATTGATATTAATCCTACAGATGCAGCCAAGAAAAGATACACATCCTTGACAAGTGATATTTTCTCTGCATAAATGGAACATGATTACACCAATGTATACCGCAAGATGGTTCAGTCCAAACTCATGTCCCAAGTGATTACAAAATTTAATTATCATTTATTTAATAGGAAATATATCCCAAGGCAAAATAGCAAACTTATCAGATATAGAATATACAATATTAGGGATTCGCTTTGCCTTTCACATGGGAGCAATTATTTAAACAGATAGAATCCCCCAGTGTCATAATATTGCTAGATGCAGTGGTAATATTTATTGCAGATGATTAATGTGATGCCACATATGATGAAATGGAATGCACTCTATACAAATTTATGCTATAATAAATTCATTTTAGAAAACAAGTGAGATACCAGATGATTAGATGGAGAAAGACATAGTAAAAACAGATATTTGAATCTATGCTGATACATTATAGAACAATTCATGAAGAAATTGATCTGGGAGAATCTTGATGACAACAGAGTGGTTAACAGAACTCAAAACAAATTTTCCAAGAACAAATATTGTCAAACTAACTTTAGTTAATTCTTTTCCATTACCTAACTTCATCCATAGATAGTGGGAAATACTGTGGACTTAAAGTACCACAGATGGTTCAATTAGGAAACTCACTAAATCTGGACCATATGGTGCATTTATTAGGAGGATCTATATCTGCCTTAAAATATGTATTCAAAGAATGCTCATCAATTTGTTTTCTCATAGTAGAGAGGAAAATTCACTGAAATGACATGGGTTTAGTGCTGGAACTGATAATCTTCACATATACAATATACATACCCATCAAACTAATCCACTTCAAGGTGAATATTATGCAAAGTACAGAATAGTAAACCAAAGAAATTGAAATATAAGAAATAAAAAGAAAATGTAACTAAATCTAGTTTACATCAAATCATTCTCCACTCCACTGCATATATATTTTTATTTTGAATACCAGCCTTACTCTCCCCATTCACATATTGTATCACATTGTTATTTGTTGTTTAAATTTCTCACTATCATTTTGCCTGAGTATCTCATCAGCTCCATTTTACATGACTTCCTCTTTCTCATCAGCCATGCACAGTCCTTTCATAGGTTTGTTGCCAATTTTAATCTTTTTCTCTATCTCAAAAAAATCACTCAATGTACTTCTTTATATTACAGGTAGCCCTTGATTTATGACAATTTGTTCAGCGACCATTCAAAATTACAACAGTGCTGAAAAAGTAGACATGACCCATGGCTAAAGTTAGAGCTGTTGCAGTGCCCCTGAAGTCATATAGTCAAAATTCAGGTGCTTGGCAGTTCACCTATGCTTACAACTGAAACTCCTCCTGCCCATCTATTTCCCCTACTATTTATGCTCTCTTAGATGCCATATATACCACATGTTTTGGGGATGCTTGCCATGACCCAAAAAGCCTCACCAAACTCAGATTTGTTCGTGCTCCAGCTTCCTTCTCTCTCAGTTCTGTGCACTGACCTTTCTCCTGCTGAAGCAGAAATTCCTGGCTCCCTTTGCTATCTTCCTTTTCAGACTCAGCTTCCCCAGCTAATGTGGCTCCCTGAAACATTCATAAAGATATGCCAAAGACAATGCAGCTTTATACAGACAGCATAGCTTTTCAAAATTTTCAGGGAACCAGGTGTAGAACACTAGCAGAGATATATTATCAGCCTATTTATTCATCCAAACATTTCCCAAATTCACTTTTTCTGTTTCACTCAAAAAGTATAGAAGGGGCTTCCAGTCAACAGTAAATGTAGATATTATCCTTTTTTCCTATTTGAAGAAATCAGTTTGGCCATCTAAGCAAGTTCTATCATTTTTACCAATCATTCTTCATTGTGGGTGCCGGTCTGCTGTTGGGCCCACCCCAGGCTCCCATACTCACCTTTATCTTCTGCTTTTGAAGCACAGCTGCTTTGCATGGCACAGAAGAGTCATGCCCACAGATTCGGAGGTAAAAGTTTTTTAATCCCACTGTTAGATATTTACATATGCACCTCTGATTGGTTGGTCCGTGGTGGCGGGAATTTAAAGAGCCATCACTGGTTGTAGCCAGGAGCAGCTCTTCTGTAAAAGGAGCTGCTGTGGCTGCCATGAGTCATTCTGAACAATGCAATAAAGAAATTAAGCTGTCAGAGCCTCCCGTGTTATCTCTCACCCACAATCTAACACTGGTGACAAAGGTGGGATTCTGAGAGAAGCGGGATCGCAAGCATGTGGATAGCTAACTAGACAAAAAACTCAACATGGCCGGAACCAATATGCCACCCACACCATTTGACCCCACGACTGAGGACTGGGATTCCTATGTCGACCGATTTCAGATGTTCCTGGAAAGCAGCAACCTGATGGACATTATGGAACAGAGGAAATGAGCCATCTTCCTCACGCATTGTGGCCCCGCCATTTTCAAAATTACTAAAGCTCTCATAGCACCAAGAGATGTAAAGACGATGGCCTGGGCCAATTTAGAAAAAATTCTGAGGGCCCATTATACCCCACCGGTATCCAGCCTAATTAAGAAGCACAAATTCTACCAGACAGACCAGAAGGAAGGAGAGAGCATCAATGATTTCATTGCAAGCCTGACGGACATTGCCGGAGCATGCGAATTCCTGAATGTGGACGACGCGATGAGAGATCGCGTAGTCCTGGGACTCAGAGACTGACACTACAAAGCCGCCTCCTTACAAAATCAAAAATAACACTAAAGGAGGCCATCAAAGAAGCATCAGCCATAGAAGCATCCCAAAAATCCACCGCTGCCATGAGGAAGATAAGACACCTCAACCCCCTCCAAAGGACGATGACGCCATTCACCACAAGGACCTCGAGTCTGAGTCTGGATTGGGTGATGACAAGGAAGTGCACCAACTACATTCGGAAAGATGCCAAAAAAGCCGAGAGGGAAAGTGGAAGGAATTTTGGTGTGCGGGCTGCGAGGGAAATCACCTCTGATCAGAATGCCAGTTCCAGGATGCCATCTGCCAACGATGTGACTGGAGAGGACACATCGCGGGGGCATGCCAAGCATTCAAGCCAAGCGGCAGAAGGCCAAGACAAGGCACACCTCCAAAGAACCGAGGAAATCAACCCGAGAACCACCGGAGCCAATTCAGCTGGAACTGATGGAGCAACGAATCGACCACAGCGAGGAGCAAGATGCACCAGACTGTGACAGTGGGCCACTCCAGCATGGCAAATGCCACAAAAGTCCACATTCAAGTCACGATAGAAGGTAAACAATGTTGGGTGGAAGTGGATTCCAGATCTCTCCTGTTGATGGTCTCATGGGACACCATCAAAAGTCTAATTTCCAATCTGACAAAAGGCCAGCTGAGCAAACAAAGTCTAATCCTAAAGGACTACCAAGGGAACAAGTTTGCCATCATTGGCATAGGTAAATTCCGAGTGACCTTTCGAAACTAGTCCAGAATCCTGCCTTTAACCATGGTCGACCGGGACCGGCCAAGTCTGCTAGGACTCGAGTGGTTTAAGCCGTTGGGAATCAGTTTCACCAGAATCCACAGCATCACAGAAAGTGATTGAGAAGACAACCTGATTGCGGAATTCCGGGACATGTTCAATGGAAAATTGGGCAAGTATTTTGGGTCCCCTATTTCTTTTAACCTAGACCCAAACATAGCCCCAATCAGACTAAAAGCAAGGCTAGTTCCATTCACGCTTAAACCAAAAATAGACGAGCAGTTAGACAAGCTCATTTCCCAAGGAATCCTAGAACCCACAGACCATGTAAAATGGGAAAACCCCATCATAACACCTATAAAGCCAGATGGATCTCTGTGCATCTGTGCTGACTACCAGGCCACCCTTAACCACGCCCTACAACAGAGTGCGTACCCCATCCCAGTGGTGCAACACCTTTTACACTCCCTGGGGTGGGGAAAGATCTTCACAAAGCTTGATCTCGCACAAGCCTACCAGCAATTACCGGTAGATGCTGAGACAGTGGAAGCACAGACAATTGTAACACACTGAGGAGCTTTCAAATGTAATCGCCTACAATTTGGGCTCAGCGTTGCCCCAGAGCCTCATGGAGTGATTATTGCACAGAATTAGAGGGGTGGTGCCTTACTTCGACAATATCCTCATATCAGCCAAGGACAAAGAACAATTGCAAGCATGTTTAAGGGAAGTCCTAAGCCATTTCAAAGAGGTGGGGCTAAAAAAAAAGGAAAAATGCCAGCTAGCAGCCAACAGGGTAGAATTCCTGGGCTACCTAATAGACAGTGAAGGGGTCCACCCCACAGACAGTAAAATTAAAGCAATCAAAGAAGCCCCCAGGCCAACAGGCAAAACAGACTTGCAAGCCTTCCTTGGTCTCATTAACTTTTACCATATATTCTTACCAAGGAAGGCAACAGTGGCGGAGCCACTCCACAGACTGCTTGACAAGAAAGCAGCATGGGTTTGGGGGCAAAAAGAAGAAGCAGCATTCCAAGAAATAAAGAGCATAATTACATCAGACCGTGTACTAATCCAGTGCAATGAGACTTTACCATTAATATTAACTTGCAACGCATCACCGTTCAGGGTCGCGCGATCATCAGCCACATCTTACCGAACGGTAAAGAAACCCCAATAGCCTTCTACTCAAATCTAACACCCACCACTAATTTAAATGCATTAATTTAGAAACAGAAAAATTATATTTTACCCATCAGGATGATAAGATTTTAGATCTCCATCACTTGTGGGAATTTTACAAGTGTTAAATTAGCCATAGAAAAGCTTCTCCTTTGTTCCCAAAATGGTGTAGGAGCATACTGAGAATTACAATAGAAACATACTGAGAATTAGAATTTAAGGGGAAAGTTAATTGAAAAAATGAATGTAAGAACCACATAACTCAGACAAAAGATATTTCCCTGGTTCAGACTAAGCTCTCCAATGCATGCATAATTTCATAAAAATCAGAATTTAACTTGCTGTGCTTTGATTCTTTAATACAAGAGATTTTCCTCAACTATTGCACTCTGAAGTATTCAAAACTGTTTTAGGTGTTGCAAATTATATTCCCACAAGATAGAAATGCATTTAGAATCTTTGCTTGCATGGAAGGTAACACATGTGAAGACTTTCCTTCTGCAAATATCTGCTTGGGCTTCCTTTAAAACTTGCTATGGCAAAAACCCTGGATAGATCATTCACTGCCCCGATGAAACTGAATAAGCCTGTTCAGTTTTGTCATAGCAAAGAGCCTATTGTAGATATATATGCAGTAGTAGCCCATCCTCTTGGAATAATTTCCACTTGGAAGTATGAATGGTCCCTACACTATAGGTGTTTATGAATTAAGCATTGCTGGGTCATAGGTGTTATTGAGTGGAGAACGAATTATAAGGTATGAAGGATTGTAAATATTTAATTATTCATAGATTACTATTTTTGAAGAATATTATATAAAGAGAAAGGAATGATTCTAACAAAATTAATGAAAAAATTAAGTATCATTGGAAAAAAACAATAGGTAAAGCAAATTGGGAAATACCTAGGCAGCTTGAGAAAACAGACTCATTTGATATACCTCCAATTACATTAGGACCTTAGTTCTAATCTGCAAATATTTAACATTAATACATAATTGTCTTGTTAATGTATTTAAATGTTTATACGTGCATTTCTTTCCTACTTAATTATATAATATGTAATAAAATTATTTCCACTTTATTTCCATGTGCAAGTGATATTAATAAGTTTTCATTCAAAATAATCCAGAAATCTATAGGTATTAGATAGGTTTTTTAGAATGAAAACGATTAAAACATTTTGCCAACAGATTTTTTAAAAAACACCTGGAACAGCTTCAACATGCTTTTGTCTGATTGATGTTTCAATGGTTAATTTCTGCTCCTGGTTAATTCTTATTTCATTTTTAAAATGCAGTCCAATACTAACACAGATTGTTAATGTTTATAGAAAAGAATACAGTGTGTGTCTGTATGTGTGTACACACACATACATTATAACTGGATACAAGACAAAGTCCTTTAAATTCGGACGTAATACTCCATATAGTTGGCATTGGGCAGCCAGACAATATGTTGGCTGACAATATGGCTGGTTATAAAAGGATCATTTGAACAAATTAATGGAAGATAAAGCTAACAGCAGCAGCTATTTATAATTATATACTAATGCTATGCAATCTTCCTGATTCAAGTAAAGAAGATGTGATATGTACATGCGTGCACACACATGATACAATCAGCACCTTCTCAAATCAAATGTGTTTTTCTCCTGGGATTGTGCAAGAGCTGACAGATACAGTGTATGCACTCACACATCTTCCGAATAATCCTTTACACTTTTAATCTAGTTTGCTACTATATCTCTGAATAATAATTGCTATGGAACACTACTAATTAAAAAAAAGACAGGCAGTAAGATATGGGATTGTTTTTATCTATAATGACTATTTCAGGGAGATTACATTCTGTCATTCACATTGTGCCAATATAAAAGAAAAGCACAGCTAAACTGGTTTTGATTCTATGTCATAACTAATGAATAACATCTGTATCCTAATCCCACCCCGAGGTTCAACTGCTATGTGAATTCATCAGTGGTGGGATTCAATTTTTGTTACTACTGGTCCTGTGGGTGTGGCTTGGTGCAAGTGGCAGGGAAAGGATACTGTAAAATCTCCAGTCAGAGGTGGTGTTTACTGGTTCTCTGAACTACTCAAAATTTCCATTCCCTGTTCTCCAGAACTGGTCAGAACCTGCTGAATACCACCTCTATATTATATGCATATCGGAGCAACTGAGCTAAATTGACTTAGCCATGTTTGCTTGAATAAAATCAGCAAAGCATTTGATTTTTTTTTTATTAATCAGTTAAAATCTTTTATGGAACATCTGGTTGTTCTAATAAAGGAGCAAGAGAAAGGCCAAGATAAAGAAACATTTAGCTTTTTCACTGCCATCTATTGACATCAGAATTTTTGCAGACCTGATATAGCGGCCCTAATATAATTATATTTTATAAAAGTCTAGATTTAAAGATATATATACTTATCCCTCTCATTCAATTAAAATTAATTTTCTATAAAATTAGATACTTTTCTTATAAAACTAATGTATCTCCAAATATAGTTATCTCCAAAACGCAAAAACTACTCTGGCAATGATATAGACAACTGTGAACATATTATTAAAAAATTCCTCTACTAGAAAAATGAAGAAGAGGAAGAGAAGGACAAAATAGAGATAGGTTAAGTTGAAAGAGTACTTGTAAGGAAATAAAGGTCACTAAAGGGAGATAAAGGGAAGAAAGAGAAAGAAGTCAAATTTAGACGTTTAAATTAACTCTTCTCAGTCAAGCCTAGGAAAGCTAATCAGAAAAGTCATCTGATAATCACAATAAGGTCCAGTGCCATTCAAATCTTCCATCAATGTCTTTTTATCAACAGCATCTTCTCACAATTCATACATTATTCTTGTGTAGAATCCCTCATCTTTATACATGTTTTAAATATGAGGAACTTTTTTTTCAAATATTTAGCAATTTGTAAATTTTTGAATAATTTAAGAATTTTTAATCTTATCCAGGAATTGGGATTTGTGACTAAATAAGGTTGTGGACACCTGCAATTGGCAGTGTCCTTTTAGTGTCAATCACTATTTTTTTTTTGGCTGCATTGGCAGTAATAAAAAGAAGACTTATCACTTCAATTATGGTTGATTGACACTGTAATTCAGAAGTAAGGAAAAGTCCATAAATCTTTTCTTGAACTAATTTTTCTGTTTACCAACCCTCCTTCATACTTTTTTCATTTTCTATGTCTTAAAGCCAGGTAAGCAATATACTTGAGATAAACTGTACTTCATAACTGGTTTATAAATCCAGTATAATAATGTCCAAGGTCAGCCCAAGACATGTTGTAACCTAAAGCAAGGACTTCATTTACCCATTAAAATCAAGTACCATTTTTTTTTTACAGTGTGAGTGGGCAAGCTACCTAAAAAATAGCCAGCACTTGTGCAGCTATTGTCCTTCTTTAAGCCCTCTCCCCAGCACAGCAAGGAGGGCTATGAAAGATGCTATGTGTGTGAATTTCCAAGGAATGTTATTGTCTTGGTTTTCTTGTGTTTTGGAGCTTTATCTTGGGTATACTTAAAGGAACTGTGACAGATGTATGAGGCAAACATTCTGTTTGCTTCTTTTTCAGGACAGTAAAATACAAAAATAGTAAATTATAAAAATAAGATAGTTTCATTTTCCAGGGATCCAAGGCTTGTCCTTATGTATGGACATGAACTGTAAGTCCACACTTTGATTTGATTAAATTAAATCAAATCAAGTAGGTTAATAGTCTTATCATGATCAAAAATAGTAAGATTAGCTGAACGAATTTTCTTTGACAACCAGGCATTTTATTTGTCAAGGTTGTCACAGAACAGGCAAGTGGATTGTTGGGTGTACGTATGGCTAATATTTATTTATGGACTTTGGGTCACACTTCACCCACTCTTGTTAAGAAAGTTAATCTAGGAATTGGCTACATGGCAGAACTAGCTATTGAAATAAAGTAGTAGTAGAAGAAAGGACCCAATGTGTCCTTCCAAATATGAAAATGCATTAACTTATCCTTCTGACATTGCTGGCATTGAGATTCTGTTCCAGTCACTCTACAACATGGTCCTTATAGTTTATAACAAATAGGATGAAAGAATATAAATACTCCTGAAATTCTGTTCTTGAATTAATTTTGAATTAACTATCTCACTGTTTAAAGGATGAACTCTGACATCAGTAATTTTCCATTCTTCCATTTTTTTTATTTCAGCATTGTTGTATAAAATACAGAACTTCTTTTGTTCCTCTATGTATAAATGTATAAATGTGCATATTCACAGTAACAGCACAGAGTCAAGAAATGAGCAGATGATATGTAAGAATTGAAAGCTATAACCAGTGGTTCTTGAAATAATTTTAGAATATCTTTTCTAGATCAATGATAAGGAAGGGAATGCAAGATAAAGCAAGCATACTAGCAACCAAGTACAGGGAAGGCACAAATCTCATTCTTTCAGCTTTTGGGCTGAAGCATTCATTCATTACTAAAGTGTCTAAAAAAATGACATATATTAATTCCCATTTGCTTCTGTTTTCTTTCATCTCTTTCTTGAAGGAAGGGTACTTTAAAAGGACAAAATGGACTGAATTAATTTTTAATAGAAGCAAACATACTGAAAAGCAAAGTACCAGTGCAGAGTATCATTATTTCGAAGGACATTTATCTTTAGAAGCATTCTTAAGATGATAGCTGTAGCATCATGCCTTCGTGGGAAGTGTGTCTGAAAGGAAAATGTCACAGTAGGAAGCATCTTAGGGTGTATCATCAAAGTTTAGAAGATAAAGGCTGAAAAAGATCTTTGAATTGTCTGTTCCAAGTTTCATTACTGTGCCTTCTAATTATTGTACCCATGATAGGAGCTAGTTGGATTCCATTTTTAAATGTGCAATGCTTGTTGTGGGAGCAACTCTTCGAATTTGAAAATTCTCATACTTGGTCTCCTTCATCCATCTCAAATGTGCCAATAAGCAGTGTAGGATATTTCCTTTTGTTACATAAATGTTGACTGATTGTTCAATTTTTACAAACTTTTAAGGTCAGACATTTTGAGTGACAAAACAATATCTGAAAATACATTTTTGAGTTGAAAACTCAAAGTGTAGACATCAGCATATGAATAGATTTACATCATTATTAATATAATAATAAAGTAAGATGAATCAGCAATAAAGAGATACCACATGAATAAAATACAAATAATGAAAAAGTAACTAATGCATCTTCTAGAAATGAAATTATATATTTTTCACACTACATTTAACTTCTGTTAAATGAAATCAGTATACTAGACTGTATAACTCAACACACTACAATGCTGCTAGAATGTATTAATACAGCAGGAAAATATAATATTAGTATACCAATGATATTTTTAAAATATGAAACAAATTAGGATATATTAAGATCTTTCAAATTTATGCATTGAAAATTCTATTATGTCTAATAACTGTACAATGGGGAAGCTAATTAGAATTCAAAACATATTTAATCTACCAGATTATCTACCCTTATTATATAAACTTGCCTTGAGAGTCATGTATTCTGCTGAATTGTTTATTCCAAGAAGTAGCTATCAATTTATTATGCTTATAGAAACATTCTTAACATGATAACTGAACATGTAGGTGTTCTAACCACATAGAAAATCTTATCATAGTAATTCTTGGGGGGCCCTTGGTGCTCCCTGAGCTTGGTTGTTTTCTTGCAAACATATCAATATCCAAAGTGATACATCAGGATTCTATGTTTTAGCACTAGTGATGTTACTTAGTGATGTCTGCAAAAAAGCAACCAAGTTCAGAGAGCACCAAGGACCTCACAGTCCTCTTCCTCATCCTCTCCTTCCTAGTCTTTCTTTTTCTTCCTCCACTCCCCCCCCTTCTTTTCCAATTCACAGACACTACTCCCTTTTAGCAATGGTGAAGTTACCTAGTTGGGTCATAAATGCCTGCAAGAAAACTACCAAGCTTAGAGAGCACCAAGGATCGCATAGATCCTTTTCTCATCCTACTCTTCTTCCTCCTGTCTGCAAACCTCACTTACTTTGAGCACTAATTATGTTACTTAGTTTGTGTAATGAAACATCTGCAAGAAAACAACCAAGCTCAGAGAGCAGTAAGGACTCCTCATTTCAACCCCCAGTTACAAATATTCTCCTTTAGAATAATTCTTTGTGTAATTTGCAACACCTCTCAGATTTACATATGTTAGTCAAACTGTATATGAGCCTAAAGCTCCTGGTCATCAACAATTTTAATTCAGGAAAGTTTTCTGTTAATTTTGGACAAATCCAAACAATTTGATATCTTCTTCTGAATCCAAAGTTGATCCTATATTTACTATAGGATCTATAAATGTAAAAGTGTAATAATGCGTTTCTTAGTTTGAATTGATTTTAATAGGTCCCAGGGTAGAATTCATGTTTAACAATACTTTTTTTCTGAAAAAAATAATCCTATGCCTAGGAGCTATGAAGGAGATTATTTGTTTTGAAGGATTCACATATTTAATAGGTATTCTCTGTTCTTCCAGATCTGTCTTAAATTACAGAATTTATATGTGATGATTAAACTTGTTTTGAATCTTGAATTCTTATCAAATACTATGTACTGTATTAATAATTTAGAAGCAAGAGGTCTCCATCTCCATTCCAGAGAAAATGCTGATCACTTCCATTCGAGAAATGATGATCTATCATTTTTCACTTAGATAAGTATGGGTTATCCTTGCATGCAGGATTTTGTATAGCACCCCTTATTTTTAATTTACATTTTAGACACATCAACTGCATTTTTATCTGATGATAAACTGTGATTTATCGTGACAGGAATTAACCACTGAGAACCCCAGGCTTATACATTCTTTTCTTGCTTTTACCTCTGGCACAGCTTCCAATTTGCAACAAGGCAAACTATGGCAGTGACTTTGAATCAGTAGATTTAATTTGGCCTCTTACTTTGTGATCCTGGATTTCAGTTTTCTGCTGAGTAATGCAGAACATTTATCTGGTAGTGCAGAAATGTATTTCTAATTGCTTATAGAGTTGTAATAAGGGACTAAAACATCTATTAATCACTAGTCTAAGTGCAGCTATACTTTTTTTGGCATATACATTCATACTAAACTGTATTTATTTATTTATTTATTGGATTTATACTCTGCCTTTTAATTAATTTTACCATGAGAGTAGTTTTCAAAAATAAAAAGAATGTAAATTGTAGGTCTAACAAAAATATAGATGAGGCAAACTTCATATTGAAGTAGAATGAACAGTTGAACATCAGGCAGAAGATAATGTGCTATTACAAAGCTTCAAAATCCCAGTGGAGTGCAAAGTAAGTTCATTTTGCCAGGAAACACATAACCAGAGTGCTATAAAAGCAAAATCCTCCAACAATGAAGATAAGTTCAAGTGATAGAGATGCTGATCTGAATAACTTGTCACATAGAATATCTTTAGAAATATTTTCATCTCAGTCATAACTTTAAGTCAACATTTATTTATACAATCACTCCAAAATTATATATAAATATATTTACTTTAAAAAGGGAGAAAAGAGGCATGGGACAAATTAAGGCACTCATTATAATGCTTGAAATAGTTTATGTCTTATCCATATTAATTTACAAGGATGAACCTGACATACTCCTGAGTCTAGAGAGAGATAACTTATTCATCCCTACACATATTTATTTTATTTTATTTTATTGATTTGATTTGATTTGTCAGTCGCTTACAAGATAATAGGTATAAATATAAACATGAGTAAGAATACAAGAAATAGGTATGAATAAATGGGGACAATAGGACAGGGATGGTAGGCACAATTGTGCACTTATGCACGACCCTTACAGACCTCTTAGGAATAGGGTGATGTCAATAGTGGATAGTTTAAAGTTAAAGGAGCGGGTGTTAGAGGATGTTTCAACAGAGTCAGGTAGGGGATTCCAGGCATTGACCACTCTGTTGCTGCAATCAAGTTTGGAGCAGTTTACATTGAGTTTGTATCTGTNNNNTGCTCTTGTATTGTTGCAGTTGAAGCTGAAG